>JAGFMF010012177.1:804181-867586 GCA_019455555.1 Galemys pyrenaicus | reverse complement strand
GTTGATCTGCCTGTTCTGCTCCCCGCTCTCTGTGGTGGGTCCTCTCACCCCCCACACCTCTGGCCTGTACCCCAGTGCTTGTATGCATAAATAAATAAAATCTTTAAAAAAATAAAAAAAAAATGAAGCATATTAGAAACTTTACATTTTGCTTAATTGGTTCTAATAGTTTCTTAACTTCTTCAGCAATGTTTTATACATGTACTCCATCAATTTTGCTGACAGGAATGCATTTAGTTTCTTGCCACTTTGTCAGGAAGGCAAAGTGTTTTGTCTTTCACTATTAAGGAGGAAACCTTAAAGGGGGTTTGGATTATAAAAGACTTGGTTAAATACAACCTGATTTTAAAACTCACTGGAATAATTGTAAAGGGTTTGTCTTCAGGTTTTAAATGTTTAGTCATGAAGTTACCACTTCATTTTATTGGGGTTGTTTGGTTAAAACTAGATAGTCTTTTATTTTGTTTAATTGGGCAATCACAATCAGCATATAATATATACTGAAATTGAAAAATGATCCTCGGGGCCTCCCTGGTGGCGCAGTGGGTTAAGCAACACACTATGAAGCAAACCGCAGCCACTGTAGCACGAGTTCGATCCCTGCTGCCGGCCAGGGAGGGGACCCACATGGCGTGGCAGACCTCTCCTGCTGTGCCCACTGCTCCCCTCAGCAGTGTACTTCTGTTGATCTGCCTGTTCTGCTCCCCACTCAGTCTGTGGTGAATCCTCTCACCCCCCACACCTCTGGCCTATACCCCAGTGCTTGTATGCATAAATAAATTTAAAAAATTAAAAAAAAAAAAGAAAAATGATCCTCTGGCATCATGGAGTTGCCTTACAAACCAGACAGGAACCCTGTCAGAGGGATAAGGGATAGTTTCTCACTGCAAGTCCTTATTTTAAATGTGTTAGTAAAACTTAATTTTTCTTATTTCTTAAATGAAACATAAATGGAAGATCTAATGTTTATTTTCCAAACCACTGTGGGTCATTTTATGGGCATCCTACCTTTAGATGACATGATAAGGTATATAGGGCTTTTAAGAATTTATTAAGACTAATAATGTAGAGAACACTGAGTTGTTGTCGTGTTTTTTTCCTAATTGATTTGGAAACATGTCCCAAAATATCTAAATTTCTTTTCCTTCTTTATATTGTGTCTGGGTTTTACCCTACTGAAAACATAGCCCATGTAAAATTATTACTGTATATCACATGGACACAGGCAGGCTCTTAGAATGTGTTTGTTTAACATAAAACAAGAATATGCTTTGGATTCCTTAAGTTCTTCTATTAACCCAAGCGTAAAATATTTCTGATAATTAAGAAGTTTTATTTTCCACTCATGTCTTTTTCTTTTAATAGCGCAGGTTTTATTCAGTAGGGTCACTAGAGAAAAGGGGAAGAGGAGGTAGGGACAACTGTAATAGCAATGGGAAGAATGCTCTGACCCTGAGACCTGGCAGCTCTCTGTTCATGCTTACTTTTAAACTACTGTCGCCATTCGACTTAATGCCTCTTTAAGTGATATATTCTTTCACTTTTTTGGATTAAGCATATATACTCTCATACCTTACAAATTATATTTTAAGACCTGGCCCTTGCATATTAAATTGGTTTTCAACTCATAGCTTCATAAAGTCTTTTTTTTGTAATTGTTTAATACTACATATATACTAACTTTTATTTTCTACTGCAGATGAAGTAGGGGAAAATACTGGCCATGATGTAACTACTACTGAATTAGATCCCTTTCTGACAAGCTCATTTCAAAATGAGCAGTTTGCTTCCGAGTCAAGTAGAAGTCTAACAGAAGAGCAGCAACAAAGAATTGAGAGAAATAAACAACTGGCTTTGGAAAGAAGGCAGGCAAAGCTACTGAGTAATAGCCAGTCCCTAGGAAATGGTAAATTTTATTCTGTGTTTTATGTACTAACATTAATATATCAAGGGCATGTTAGAAATTTTAACTTCTATCCTCCCAAGTAAAATAACCTCTAGGAATAGAAAAATGTGATATATTAAGTTTATGTATATTTGAAAGAGAGAGAGGAGTGTGTGTGCGTGTGTTAGCTATTTGGAATCCTCAAATAATAAATGAGTACAAGATGGTTTTCTCAATAGTTGAGTACCCCTTTAACAATTATTTTAAAATTAATTCCAAATCTTTCAAAAACATACTCTCCTGACTCCTTAAAGCCTGTGATACATACTTTTATCTTTAGGGTCATAATTATGAACATCAACATGGTACTTTCCTAAATATATGAAGTGCTATCAAGCAATCACCAGCAACTATAGCATGAGTTTGACCCATATGGTGCAATAGACCCACATGGCTCAGCAGACCTCTCCTGTCTTGCCCACTGCTCCCCTCAGCTGTGTATTTCAGTCAGTCCACCTGTTCTGCTCCCTACTCTGTCTCTGGTGAATCCTCTCACCCCCATACCTCTGGCCTATAACCCAGTTCTTGTATGCATAAATAAATAAATAAATCTTTTTTAAAAATTGTAAATTGGTTTTCAATGAGCAGGATTGGATGTCCCTGAATTTTTACCCAAGTTTTACTTTTGACGTGGGAAAATAAAAATTGTAGTAATAGAATACATGTTGTGAAGTAAGTTTATCTATGTTAGTAAAATTCTCAAGTGAGAATTACTCGTTGTGATTACATTAATCATTTTCCAATTAAAATGAATTTTTGACTGAATAGAGGTTTTGTTCGTGCAGTATGGAAAATTATATGAAGATTCAGCTATTGTTGATGACAATGTCTTTCTCTCGTTTTCAAAGTATACCTGGGAATAAGTATTTTAAGTTTTAGTTTATATTTGTTTTTTTTTTTTTTTTAAAGATTTATTTATTTATGCATACAAGCACTGGGGTACAGGCCAGAAGTGTGGGGGGTGAGAGGATTCACCAGAGACAGAGCGGGGAGCAGAACAGGCAGATCAATGGAAGTACACTGCTGAGGGGAGCAGCGGGCACAGCAGGAGAGGTCTGCCGCGCCATGTGGGTTCTCCCCCTGGCCGGCAACAGGGATCGAACTTGTGCTGCAGTGGCTGCGGTTTGCTTCATAGTGAGCCGCTTAACCCACTGCGCCACCAGGGAGGCCCCTTTAGTTTATATTTGTAATGTACACCTTTAAAATTTGCCCAAATAGGGACCTCCCTGATGCGCAAGGGGTTAAGCACTGCACTATTAAGCTGTCCTTAGCCACTGCAGCACGTGTTTTGCCCCCCAGACAGGGAGGGGACCCGGGGACCCACCTGGCGCAGGAGACCTCTCCTGACTCGCCCGCTGCTCCCCTCAGCAGTGTGTTTCAGACAGTCTGTCTGTTCTGTTCCCTACTGACTCTGGTGAATCCTCTCACCCCCCATGCCACTGGCCTTTACCCTAGTTCTTATATGCATAAATAAATAAATCTTTAAAAATGAATAAAATTTGCCCAAATAGAAATAAGCATCTTAAACTTTGTTTACTATAGGTCGCTTTTGAACTAGTAAGAGTATTTGATTTGTCTTTTATTTAAACAGCTTTACATATCATACAGCTGACCCTTTTAAAGTGGTCAATTTATTTTTTAACAGATTTTCTTTTCTTTTTGTGTAGAAGAACTAGGGCGTACAAAGGGTGAGAGGATTTACCAGAGACGGTGGAGAGCAGAGCAGGTTGATTTACTGAAATTGACTTCTAAGGGGAACAGTGGGCAAGACAGGAGAGATCAGCTGTGCCATATGTGGGTCAGATTCCTGGCCAGGTTCAGACTTGGGCCTTCTCAGTGATAGCGCTGAGACTTGAGCTCTATGCCACCAGGGAGGCCCCCGAAAGTAGTCAATTTTAATGTGTATTACTGATTTTGTAGCAGGCATCATACTTCCTTTTAATTACCACCACATAATACTCCATTACATGTATATACTCTATTTTTTTTAATCTGTTCTTCAGTTTGTATATATCTGAGTTTGTATTTTTGGCTAATATCCTATGTACAAACATTTGTATGGACATTTATCTTCATTTTTCTTAGATATCTAGTAATAGGATACTGGTAAGTAGAATTTGATTATTTAAAAGCTTCTCTCTAGCAGAACAATTACATTTGGCTATGATTCAAGTTTGAGTTTAGTACTTCTAAAGACTTTTGGTTTTTTTTAAATATACTTTACGTTTAAAATGATTTTTGGAAGAAAAGTGATCATAATTAAAATGATCATAGATATAATTTCTACCGATCTAAGCTTGTGAAGAGACTTGTGTTTATCAGGGTAGACTAGAATAGGTGCTTTTAATGAGTAGTAATGATGATTTCTCTTTCAGACTTATTCACGAACACACCCATTGTACAGGGAGTTGAAGAGGTTAATAGAGGTGAGGATCCACAGGAGGATGAAATTAATACAGGTGAGAATCAACAGGAGTCGTCAGATGGATTTAACGGAGACATTCTAGACAATCCACATAATGCTGCTACTGCCAATACTGCAAATGAAGAGGAAGAATTAAAATTAGAGGAAACATAACCTGACTAGTCCTTTTCAAATGTACATATTAACTTTATCCAGAAATGTCACTGGGATTATAGGCCTCCACTAAGTCAAAGTCTATTAATTCACTAGTGTCCAAGTTTGGGATTAACATGTATTTTGTCTACTTTGTATGAAAATCTTTATGTAATAAAAATTTTGCAAATTTCTTATTTAAAATCTGTTATTATCACTTATTACCTTTAAACCTATTTTGTTTAGTATTTATAGGTACGATTTCATAGACGTGACCAGTAGTTACTAAGCAGCTCCTGCTAGTGTGCCACTGAATACTTTGTTTTCACTAAATTGGATGGTGTTATAAGATACAAATATCTTTTTAAAAAAGAAATAAAACATCTTATAAAATGTCTCTAGGAAACATTTATGAAAGTTTCTGATTGCATCTTAGTCGTGCAAGAGCTGGGGTACAGGCCAAAGTCAAGAGAGGTGAGAGGATTCACCAGATAGAGTGGGGAGCAGAACAGGCAGACTGACCAAAACACACTGTGGTGGGCAAGGCAGGAGAGGTCTGCTATGCCATGTGGGTCCCCCTCCCTGGCCAGTGGCAGGGATCGAACCCGTGCTGAAGTGGCTGTGTTGCTTAACCCACTGCGCTACCAGGGAGGCCCTGTTTTTTTTTTTGTAAAGATTTATGCAAGAACTGGGATACAGGTCAGAGATGTGGGGGAGGGTGTGAGAAGATATACCAGAGACAGAATGGGGAGCAGAACAGGCAGATTAATGGAAGTACACTGCTGAGGGGAGCAGCAGCCTAGGCAGGAGAGGTCTTCTGTGCCATGAGGGTCACCTCCCGGGCCGGGGGCAGGGATTGAACTCGTGCTGCAGTGGCTGTGGTCTGCTTCATAGAACGTTGCTTAACCCACTGCACCACCAGGGATACATGTTTTCATGTGTTTTGGCAAGTCACTAGTATCTGGAGGGTCACAGGAAAGGCTGATAAATTGCCTTTCCTGTGACTGTAATACAGGAGGTCAAATGTTCCTTGCCACATTACTGATCAGATGGAGAGAAGCTTTCAGAGTATTATGGGGTACACAGAACACTTAAGAGTCACAGAAGACCTTTGATTTGGTAGAGGAGAGTCTAAGGATGGGGAAGAACATGCAGATATAGAAATGAAAATCTGGAAAGTAAGAATGTTGGTAATGGTGAATATGTCTAGACAGGCTCAGATATTGAAAGGAACTGTGGGATTTCTTACCTGATTTTATCAATTTGGTGGGGCCCAATTATAATGAGACCCATGGGGAGAGGGAAACTCAAAGTTTTTTTTATAAACTTGGGTACGACAAAGTTGCTTTTTGTGATAAATATTGGTTGAGTGATGATTCTAAGATGCCAACAAGGCTTTTATTCATGAAGCTAGAACATGCAGGTATCTTGTTCTCTTCAGGCTTGCTGACTTCAGATGGAACTGGAGAGTATGTAGGGTGGTTTGGTTGAAAGGCAAGGAAGTTGAGCACAAGTATATATGGGATGGTGAAGAGCTGTAGACATACTGGTGTTTTACATAGCGAAGGGTTTAGGGGCAGGAACCTCAGAGCATTGTGTGCATATTGCTATCAAGAAGGGTTCAGCTAGATGATGGAGCCCAGTTTTAGATGTACCCAATGCCTGAAGAAGAGGCTTCCTCAGGAGGGCCTGTTAGTTACTCTCCCCACCTCAAACTGGATTAGAGATGACTAAGAGGAAGGTTGGTTTTATTAGTGGTGGATTTGCTGGCAAAGTAATAAATCAGTGAGGGCAAAGCAAATGCACCGCATTTGAAGAATGTTCAGCAGGATGGAAAGGGCGGTTAACAGACCTTTACCTGTATATCCACTCCACTGCTCACGCCCTACTCGCCACTGGTGCTGGAGACAGCAGGGCAGGTTTTTTTTAAATTTTTAAAAGTTTTTATTTTTGCGTAGAAGAACTGGGTATAGGCCAGAGGTGCAGGGGTGAGAAGACTCACCAGAGACAGAGTAGGGAGCATAGCAGGTGGATTTACTGACATATACAACTAAGGGGAGCAGCAGGAGAGACAGGAGAGGTCTGTACCATGTGGGTCAGCTCCCTGGCTGGGGATCGAACTCAGGCTGTCTCGGTGGGCCATCATGGTGACAGCACTGAGACAGCCTCTAGGCCACCATGGAGGCCCACCAGGGGAGATGTAGGTCAAATACTAAAGTAACTAGATGCACAGGATTAAGTCTTACCGAAGTGACTGAAAATATTAGTCTGACACTGTAGCAATTATTGGAATTGTTGGAAGAAATAAAGTTTATTTCGGAAGTGATTTGAGACAAGCTAACCAAACCACTTACGTAAGAAAAGGCTGGCAACCTGACTTGCAGAGCCACCACTCACAGTTACTCGTTTCTGAAAATTCAGTTTTCATAAAGACCTAATTATATTTTATTTAATGTAAGCTAAATGATGAGAAAACATTTTACACATTCAGTAGCCCCCTCATTAATCATGGCTTTGCTTTCTGCAATTACAGTCATGAAAATATTATGAAAAGATATTCTGAGAACCGTGTCCACATAACACTACAGCATATTGTAATATTTCTATTTTATTGTTATCTCTTACTATATATAAAGTTTATAAATTAAACTGTCACAGATCTGTGAGTATGGGAAAAAACAGTTTATATATTCACCTCTTCAAGCATCCCCTGGGTGCCCTGAATACCTCAGATAAGGGGTGGGAGAGGAAAACAGGGAAATATCTACCCAGTTCCTATGAACTATATTGGGATTTATTCAGAATATTGGGTGACAGGTAATTAGGTATTAATAATGAAAAGAAAGCAAAGCATTCACATAAGACAAAGCTCTTTTAATGAAATGAGAGTATTTCATATTCCATAGCTGTTCGAAACATCCAGGAGAGCCAGGTCTCTTATCTCTTCTAGAAGTGTGTACAGGCTTCTTCCCTTTGTTTGGCGATATTCTTGATAATCTTCCTCCTGAATGAGGTTTACTCTGACTTCTTGGGCAAGCTGAGTTTCTTCCACAGATCTGGTTACTTCTTTAACTAAATCACTTTTTAGCAAGAGGGAACTCTGCTGAAAAAGTTCTGTATCTGGTGTCATGTATGGCCTGTTGTTTATAATTTCAAGTCTGATTCTATCAGAATGGCATCGTGAAGCCTGTACAGATATTCTCACCTATCAAACAGGAGTAGAGGCATCTTACTAAGTCACGTTCTTTGTTCTATACATACAAAGCAACACTTAAGTATAAATACAGACTTACTGTTACATGGTCAAACAAATGGAACGTAACAGATTCCCCTTCTGCTGTGGTAGAGGTGATTTTATTTTGAAATCTCTGAAGGGATCCTGGTTTCCATTCAGAACGGCGATCTGGATGGCATGAGATCACTAAACCATCTTTATTTTTGAGATAAGCAGCACCTTTAATCCCAAATCTGAGTCATTGCCAAAATAAAAATCCAGATATGATGTGTTCTTAGTATACAGATCTTGTATATTTATCTAGAATGCTATATTTTCTTCTAGATTAAAAACATTATTTCCTGTGACTTAATAGCATGTTGATTCTCAGTGATGAACACCTGAAACTCACACAATGTTCTAATGCAATGTTACTTCAATTAAAAAAAAAAAAAGGTAAAGTCCTATCCTCACATTAATGCAGATATATTTATATCTAGTGAATTATCTATTATGTGGTAACTATAGAGTTGCTAAAATAATAAATCACATCTAATATACTATATGTGATCTATACTTAGTATCATTTTATCTGGATTTCTTAACTCTTGTGTTAGACATACCTTGGTATAAATACAAGCACACCATTTGTTCTAATTGAATAAATAACTCCATCAGATATGCAGCGCTCCTCAACTTCAGGGTCTTTGTCTTTGAAATACATGCACTGGAAGAGCTCAGTAGACTGCTTCTGGCAATGCTGTGCAGCCTGTAAGAAGAAGCACAGCCTTAAGTCGTGATGAGACTTCCCTGACACTCCCAGGATTCACATTTGTACAGAAACTGTCTCTAAAAAGGTTAGCTACTACAAAACTATTAGTATGCCCTACCCTATTGTGAGGGACTCTTCACCCCCCAGTACCATCCCCTCAAAAATATCGTAGAAAAAATTTTAAGACAACAACCTGTTTGTTTTGTGTGTGTGTGTGTGTTAAAGATTTTATTTATTTATGCATACAAGAACAGGGGTACCGGCCAGGGGTGCGGGGGTGGGGCTTGAGAGGATTCACCAGACTCAGAGTGGGGAGCAGAACAAGCAGATCGACTGAAACACACTGCTGAGGGGAGCAGCGGGTGAGGCAGGAGAGGTCTGCTGCGCCATGTGTGTCCCCTCCTTGGTCGGGGATCGAACTCACGCTGCGGTGCAGCACATGCTTCACAGTGTGGCACTCAACCCTTTGCGCCACCAGGGAGACCCCAACAACCTGTTTGTTATTTAGAAATTGTTCACGATTCATCAAATTAGAGGTTGACAAACTTGAAACATGTTTATTTCAGGTAAAGTATCTTATCTAGTGGTACTTTATTTTCAAGTGGGCACTAGCAAAATCCTGTTGGTGGAAATATTAATTAGTACTATTAGTAATATGTATCAAAGTCCTATGTGCACACATTTTGACTGAGCAGTTATCAGCATGATTGCATCCAGGCACTATTCTGAGAAGTCTAAAATGCATAAGGATGGATTGCCTAGGACTGTACTGCGCACAGGTAGCCCCCAACACTTGTGTCTATTGAATAAAAGAAATGTGGCTAGTGTGAGGAGCATATTCATTTTCCTCTTTTTTGAGATAACGTTGGTTTACCATACTGTGATTTAGGGGAACAGGTTCACATGTCCTCAGATGTGTGTTGCACCGACAACCAAAGCACCCATAAACTTTCACCCCAGACCACTGGCCCTCCTTTGCCCCCTCGCCTACCTTTCCCACTAACAGCCTCGATGCTGCTGTCAAGTTTAAGTTTTTAAATTCTTAATTTTTCAAATATACAACATGGGGCCTCCCTGGTGAAACAGAGGTTAAAGTCTCAATGCTATCAAACTAGTGCCAGCCACAGAAGCATGAGTTCGATCCCTGATCCCAGCCAGGGAGTTGACCCACACAGCACAGCAGACCTCTCCTGTCTCACCCATGTTCCCCTCAGCATTTTATTTCAGTAGATCTGCCTATTCTGCTCCCCACTCTGTCTCTGGTGAATCCTCTTACCCTCCTGTACCTCTGGTGTACACCCCAGTTCTTGTATGCATAAATAAATAATATACAACATGATTAGTAGCTATTGTACAGTACCAAACTAGCACACTAGATACAGAAAATTAAACATTTAGATGATTCCTAATTTTATCACCAAATGGTCTAGTTCCAGCCTGTGCAATATTATAGCCACTGCTAACAATATGAAGTAATACAAAGAAGCTTCTAAAACAATGTAATTGTTGACAAGGTATTCTATCATTAACATCATGTGTGAAAGTGGAAAAGGCAGATTTCAAACAACAGGAATGATATATTTTTATAAATAAAAATTAACATTGTTAGAATTGTTAATAATGATTGTCTCTGGGTGATAAGATGATAGATGATCTTTTATATTTCTGTATTTGGGGTAAACACCTATGCTGTTGTTAAATATCCCAAATCCACATAAATTTGTTTCAGAACATTTATAAGTTTGTTGAGAGTTACTCAACAAAGTAAGTTTTCATATTATTTCACTGGTTTGAATAATTCTAAAATTTAATTTGCTAGAGTATATGGTACTTTGTTCTATACAATGAAGCTGATATTTTCTTAGAAAGGAGATGAGATGATGGTCAAGAGTTTAAAATTTCCTCTTACTCGGTTTCTGTTGTTGATATGTCTGCATAATTCCTCAAGATCTTTGTTGCTAGACAAATTTTCCTTAATTTCCATCTTCTTATCTTTTGAAATAGCTGCCATTAACAATCGGTGTACTATAATATCTGAGTATCTTCTTATTGGAGATGTAAAGTGAGTATATTTATCTAACGCAAGACCTTCAAAAAGAAACCAAAAGATCAAAATAAACCAAAGAGTATATTTTAAACATCTTGCTCCAGGTTATGGCCATACAAAGGAAACATTATCATTCACCATAATGATGGAATTCTTGCTCTGCACACGATCCAGTGGAGAAATACAGAGCATTGGACATGGCCTGTGTAGCCATGGAGCGCAGCAACCTGTTTACAATGGGATCATTGGGGTCATTTGCGTTATCCAGAGAATCAGCCAGTGTTTTATTCGACCTGACAATAAAAAGGAAAAACCTTTATTTAGTCCCCAGCAGTCATTTACAAGTCAGCTTCACTCATCAGTCTGAATATCTTCATCTGTCAGTAGTTAAATTTATTTTGGACATACTTCAGAAGCAATTCTTTTTAACTATAGAAATCTAGTTTGCTTTTAGTGTTTAAACAAAAACAGTATATCTGAATTTAAATATCCTTTTTAGTAGTAAAGAGTTATGTGTTGATATTTACGAGGATTAAGTCAATGCTCAGCACATAGTAGGTGGCTGAATACTTGTTGAACTGAATGCCTTCCTAACCTTAAACAACTTGTTAGAGTTCAAAGTATGGGCTTTTTCCTTAAAAAATTAAAAAAAAAATGTTGAGCCAGAGGGAGTTAAAGAAAATAAAGCTAAACCTAAGGTGTACAAATAAACCTATTTTTTTTAAGAGAAGAAACATTCTATTACTGTTTAAAAAATGTAAAAACTCAGGAAATGCATAATTATATTAGAAATTAAATTAATAAAGCATATAATTCAGTTCCATACTAGACCATGCTAAAAGAAAAAGGTTTGGAAAAGAAAGCTGAAGAATGATGAAGAGCACAGAAGCAATGTGGACAAGGGGACACTAATGTGAACTTTCAAAACTGACAGACTGAGATTCAAGACTCCTTCCATGACTAGCTGTTCAATTAGAGGCAACTTCCTCTCTCCAGCCTAATTCCCCTCCCTATAAGTGATACAAGATGTCAGAGAGCTCTTACCCTGTGTGCCTGGCATGCACAGAGAGCTCAGCCACCAATCAAACCAACAAAAAATACTGTCACCTTGAGAGAGGCTAAAATACCCATGTTGAAAAATAAATAAAAGATATTTTAGTTAGAACCTGTTACTTGGCAACAAAATATTTTAATTAGCACCTGTTACTTGGCAACAAAATATTTTAATGAGGAAAAATTTTTATCCTGGAGGTGGAGAGTGAAAAGGTCTTGGGCTGTGGAAGTATACATGATATACTTGATACACTGAGTAGTGTCTCATGATATCACCACAGAGATATGCTGCATTTTTAAAGTACTAAAGTAAATAGGATTACTTCTTGGCATTTGCCTAGGGGGTAGAGGAAATTAAACCAAGGGTAACAGGTTCTTCACATCTGTATTAATGTAATGGGTCAAGATTATTCCCACATATACTTGTTTTGATTTTAAGTCTCTATATCTACATTATAGTATGTGAAGAGAGCAAAGACATTTCCTATTTTTGGTCAAAGATCTAGCTGTTCTATTTTAAGTACTGTAAGATAAGTCCAAAGTACTCCCCTCCGTTCATCTGCCCCCTCAAACAAGGCATTACCGTGTATCTATGAAGAAGCCTTTCGCTTTAGCACATTCCTGGAGTTCAGAAAAAAACTCTTGATGTGGAGGAGGATGTTGGCGCAACAAGGCCTGATGTGGGAAGCTCTCCCAGATCTTCTTGGCCACCCAGTGGTTGGCCAGGATCATGCATTCAGCCACTGTCTCATGGACTTCCAGGGGCTGCTTAGGGATGAGGTCATGAATGTTCTTTTTTTCATCTAACTGGATGCGGACCTCCACCCCTTCCAGTTCCAGGGCACCACAGTGGTCTCGTTTAGCTCGGACATGGCGTGCTATGTCAGTCAACTTTCCAACTGACCATACTAACTCCTCTAGCTTGGCCTGTTTGCTCTTCTCATCCAAGTCTTTGAATTCCGGAATATCATCAATAATGTTGTAGTTTCCATCTAGTAGTTCCTGGGCTGCTTCATAAAATAGTTTGTATGCTGATCGAATAATGGTTCTGCCATACCACACTTTCTTAATTTCATAGGATGTTTTATCCAGTTCCCACATCACACTTACAGCATACCTACAAAAACAGTCACTGACATCATTATTCAAGGCTTCCAGTTTGAAGCAGGTAGAACTAGACCATACATGTAACTTGAAAGAAATGATCATGTTACAGGTTCCTGGGCCAGTGTCTCAATTCAAACACTCCATCATTGAATCAAAAACTACTTTAAAATAAAACGACAAAGTTAGACGAGGTTCTGTTGAGCTCTAAGCTATACTGAAATGAGTCCACATGTAACATTACAAAGCCTGCCTTACACTTTACAGCTTTGGTTAGCATGGCCCTGACAGAGTCAGGTCTAGGGCGCCCAGTGAAGATGAACAAAGCCTTTCAAATCCTCCAGGATGACACTGAACTACGATATGTCTTCATGACAAGTTATTTTTAGCAAAAAAAAAAAAAAAATCATTTTGTAAAGATCCACTTTGCTATCAAATCACTCTATTTAAAAACAAATGCTAAGGGAAAAAACTGACACATATAGTGCATATTAAAAGGTACTAATTTTCCTAATTTCTATAGCATGCTTATAAATTAATTACTAACAGCTCAAGGACTTAAAAGAAAAATGGGGGCCTCCCTGGTGGCGCAGCGGGTTAAGTAATGCACTATGAAGCAGACCGCAGCCACTGTAGTGCGAGTTTGGTCCCTGCTGCCGGCCAGGGTGGGGACCCACATGGTGCAGCAGACCTCTCCTGCTGTGCCCGCTGCTCCCCTCAGCAGTGTACTTCGGTTGATCTGCCTATTCTGCTCCCCGCTCTCTGTGGTGAATCCTCTCACCCCCCACACCTCTGGCCTGTACCCCAGTGCTTGTGTGTATAAATAAATCTTTAAAAAAAATAAAAATAAAAATGGGCAAGCAACATAAAACAAAAAGGACACATAATGACAAATATACAAAAATGTTTACAGTAGGAAAAATGCAAATTAAAACTACCCTAAGGTGTCTTCATCTATCAAATCACCAGAGATTAAAAAAAGTTCATGTTGTATTGAGAAAGGCATGGGGCAGTAAAATTCTCAAACGTCTATGGTGGGGATTTTTTTTTTATTAACATTTTTTTTATTTATATATATTTGACATCAATTGTAATCCCCATGTATTCCCCATCACCATATGGTGGGGATATAATTAGTGTAACCTCTATGGAGGATAATTTGATTATATTTATCAAAACATAGGGATATAGAAATCTCCCTAGCAATTTATATTCCAGACATGACGCACTTTTAAAACTGAAATGACTTATGTCCCAAGCAAAAAAGCAAAATCCAAATTTTCATAGAATCTATGAAATGCAAGATACATTAAGTTAAAAAAAAAATAGCTATTGCCAGTGACTGCAGCCTGAGTTCAATCCCTTACCCCTGGCAGGGACTAACCTACACGGCAGAGTGGACCTCTCCTGTCTTGCTCACTGCTCCCCTCAGCAGTGTATTTCAGTCAGTCTGCCTGGTCTGCTTCCCACTCTGGGGCCTCCCTTGTGGCGCAGCAGACTGAGCACTGCACTGAGAGGCATCTGCAGCACAGCAGTGTGAGTTCAATCCCTGGCCAGGGAGGGGACCCACATGGTGTAGCAGACCTCTCCTGCCTTGCCCGCTGCTCCCCTCAGCAGTGTATGTCAGTCAATCTGCCTGTTCTGTTCCCTGCTCTCTACTCTGTCTCTGGTGAGTCCTCTCACTCCCCACACCTCTGGCCTGTACCCCAGTTCTTGTATGCATAAGGAAATAAAATAAAAAGACAGCATATTCATACTTAACATTTGTGTATTATACCTAGAAAAATACATAAGAAATTGGTAACTGAGGTAAAGTGGTAGGAGGGAGCTTTTGTTAAAAATCTTTCAGAAGCCTATGAATTTTGGGCTATATAGTTTTATTATTCTTGATGTTGTTACTATTATCTATTCAGAGAGAAATATAAACTTTAATAAAGTAACAAACAAAAAACTTGCTCAATTTATATTCCTCAGGCAAACAGCCTCGACCAGGGATTATTCGTGCACAAAGTTACATATATATTTTCCCAGACTTTAACTGACTTTAAAAGGCCACCAACAGAGGGAGAAGCAAGCTCATAGTTGGAGAAAAATAGGAAGCGAAGGGAAAACTGGAGAAATAGAGCTGCCTAAAAATAAATGGTGCAGGGGGAGAGTGGGGGTAGGCCCTGGGGTGGCAGAGCAGACTAGAGAGGAGAAAAGCAGGAGCACCAGGCACCACAGAAGACAAGCTCTGAAGACAAAATGAACAGACTCACCGATCAACCCCTCCCAGGAGGGAGCACAAATCAGCGCTGAGGATGGAGGGCAGCATGTCATAGCGCCGGTCTGCCAAGTAGTAGGTCGTGGCCCTGTGAATGACACATGCAGGTACGTGACCTTCAGCACAAGGAGCAGAACTGCTGACTGCATGGGCTGCAGGAGGCAAATGGCCACAATCTCAGTACAAACTCCCCAAGGCTGTTGCTTTTCATAAAGTGCAGCAGACTGGGTAATAAAGCTATTCCCATGTTCCCACTTTTCTAAGTGATACTGCTTTGGGCTGAATATTCTACTGATATAAAAAAGAAAGAAAAAGTGACATGAATTTCAGTTGTATAAGAAAAATTAGAGTGTAATGATCCAGTATTTATATAAAACAGTGTATAACTACATGAAAAACTTAACCCATTTTAACGTGGAAGGAAACAACTGTGGAACGCTATGCTAGAACAGAAAAGGCAGATTGATCGAGGTAATTTTTTCTAAAGGAAAGGAGAAGTGGATTTGAATTTTTCTTTCTGGAAGGGAACCTCAGAATTGTACAATATCGTGAAATCTTTGTTTTGGAAATCTGAAGCTAGTATAGTTATGAAATATGTTTGTCACTTATATATAATCATAGTGCTGATTTCAGATAGCATTACCTTGTTCTAGCTTCAGTATCAATATAAGAATTTGGTGCCACAAAATGTGTCACGTCTGCAATGTGGACCCCAAGTTCCAGGTTGCCGTTATTTAAGGTTCTGACTGAAAGCGTGTCATCCACATCTTCACAGCCTTTGGGGTCAATGCTGAAAACAAGATGGGTCTTCCTCAAGTCTTTACGTTTTCGTTCCTCTTCAGGACTCACCTTCCAGGGGTTTTCTGGTGTGTTTACTGGCATCTCACACATCTGCACAACAAGAGGCCAAATATCCAGTGATTCATATATCACAATTTCAATAGAAATCTAGTCTCTAGCATTCTCAGTGTGACCTCACAGAAATCGCATTCATTAACCTGTTTGCTTCTTTTGGTAAAATAATATATATTAGGTGCCTAACAAATGTCAAGGACTCTGCCAGCTCTGGAAAGTTGGGTGTCAATAGTAATGGCCCCGTCCCCTATATCTGAGGACCCTCACAGTCCAATAGGAAACACGGCCAGCACTCACCAGCCTCTTTAATTATGGGGGCTGGAGTAAGAATGAATTGGATGACTTTTACAAAGGGTACGAAATCTACCCCATTTCCAAATGGTCCACTTGTTTAAATGTAGTCAAGTTTTTAATTCAAGTCAAGCCCTAAAAAAAAATCCAACATGTCCCAAATAGTAAAAGCTTACCCCTGGAAAAATAATTTAAGCAGAACCAGTTTAGGTCATCGCCTCCCCATTTTTATATGTTTAAGCCATCACTTTGTGGTTAAATAGGCTAAAAGGGAAGAGAATTGTAGTCCTGTGAAGTCTAATCCATGCTTTATTTTATTCTAACATTTTCACCAAGAGCTGTCAAAATAAGTCAACAAATAATGTCTAGGAACAAATGTTAAACATAAAATTTTAATAATGTAAAATATTCTAAGATCTTTTACAGTTATAGCTACTGTTCTGTCAAAAACTATAATGAAAATAAGAACACCCATGCTCTCTTGATGGCAATGCAAACCGGTTCAATTTATCTGGAGAACAATCTGCCAATACATAACAAGAGCTATTCAAATATTTTATGCCCTTTGATTTGCTAATCTCAGTTTAAGGATTACATTCCAAAGAAAATGATCAAAAAGGAAAAAAAAGGCAATGTTTACAAAATGTTTGAAGAGGCATTTTTTTGTAATACTGAAAAATTAAATAGTTCAAATGCCCAACAGTTGAGAAATGCTTAAACAAATCAGAGCACATTAATATAGAGTAATTTGTCATAACTATTAAAAACAAGTAAGCTATGTCAATATAGAATTAATTTTAAGTGAGTGAAGCAGAATTGGAAATCGGATGTGCACACTATGAACACAGCTATACAAAAATAATTAACAAGACTTATAAAGATTTTAAGTGACCATAAAGTGATGGGAATAGCTGATGCTTTGTGTTTGTGGGGATCTGAGTTACTAAGTTGTTTCATAATGGGAGCTGTGTTTTGATCCATGGGTCAGAGATGTGGAACTCAAGAAACCTTCCCCTGTTCCTCTTATGTGGACCTCTGGTTGAATGAGTTTGACAGGAATGGAGCTCAGTTGAGCCTGTAACTAGGTACCCTTGATGTTGCTGGGGATGGATGTATTCTGACCATAAGACACTGACATACCATTTTTAAGCACAATTGGAAGATGTAGAAATGTAAGAGCTGTGAGACTACAGGAAACAAATTCTGTACTTGAAGCTGACTTCAGCCTAGTCCAAACAGAAAAGGAACGAGATTTTTTAATTATCTCTGACTTTAGATGGTGGGTTGTTACATAGCACAAAGGTTTTTCTTTCTTTGTGATAAAACAACAAAAACAAAAAGAAAACAAACAAAATGTCTTTCCCCAGACCACAGGACTCGGGAAAGCTGACCTGAGCTTCCGAGAAAGGGACCACCGAGATACTGTTTTCCACCAGGATGGTCGCAATTTCCCCTTCCAGATCTCCGATTCTTCCCAAAACACGCACAAAATGTCCATTTGGATACACGGATGTTGATTCCCAGGAATCGATGCGCACAACCACCCTGAAATCCTGCACACAGGGAGAAGATAAAATGGAGCCCGGCACCAGGAATTAAGTGGGTCAAGGAATCACACCCAACAAGAGAGAAGGAAGCAGCATAGAGTTCCATGGAAAGTGGCAAATTTGCAAACAGTCGTGTTTTTTTTTGGTTCTTCCTGTTTTACTAAATTGCCACATGGTATGTAAATGACAGGCCCATCTTTGAGGAGGTGCACTACCTCTCTATATCAAATTAGTGAACTGGAAATTTCAGTCTGTTAAAGAAAGTCAACTGTGATCTACTCCAGTATAATGCCTGTGACGCAAGGGGAAAAAATCAATTATGCGTCATTCAACTTAAATTTCAAAACAAAGAAAGTCTTAATTTTGTATATACGTGGGAGTTACTTTCTAACTTCTTTTAAGTCTTAAGACACCCTTTTGGTGGGGAAGAATGTATCAGGTGAAATGAACCCTATCACCTCAAAATTCTGGTGAACCATGGCAGTGGACAGCAATAGTTGTAACTGTTCTCACAGAGACCAGAGAGGTAAACAGCCATGTTGCTGGTTGAGGTTATCCTCCTGCAGTGGCTCATTTACAGATTGCAAAACATTAGGCAAATCAAACTGGGTGAAGTGTATACTCTTGCCATGGGAAAGGTTAATCTTTAACTTTCTTGTTTATGTCTTCTCTCCAGTGCTATATTCCTTTATGGATAATCGATTCTGTGAAGTACCACTATATCATCCCTACAGGGCAGAATGATCGTATTTCTATATCACTTGCTGGAAGAAAGCTTGTTAGTGTTGGCAAAGTGTATCTATTGAAAGTTTCTGTGTTGGACAGCAGGATAATGTATGTTCTCTCTAGCTGTCCTACACAGCTCTTTCTAGGACAGTTTCTCTCTGGCCTTCACTTATTAACCAAGGACACTTAATAGATGGTTCTATATATATAGAATTTTGAAAAAACAGGATCACGAATGCCAGATGCCATCAATGATTTATCCCTTCTTATGCAAAAGAATTAACAACGTTTCCTGGTACTGCTCAAAAGCTGGCAAAGACGGGAGGAACAGAGTAGAGGTACTGTCGGCTACCTGGAGGGCTTCTGCTTGTTGAGTACTAATTCGGATTTTGGGAATCCTGTAATCCCAAGGCGTAACTAGGACTTTCTGAGCATTTTTGCCCTGCGATTGGACCTCTTCTTTGGATGGAAATGTCACCACATAATCCCGCCAGTTCTTCTGCAGGACACCCACCACTCTGCCTTTGGGAAAACAAAACAAAATAAAGCCTTCACTGGTGAGATGTCTCCCACCTGGAGTCTCACCAGTTCAGCAGTGAGGAATAGAACAGAAAATGCAACAGCCAATACACATAAGTCAAAAGAGGCTTCAACATTTGCTTTCCTAGCATTTTATTATTAAGAGGGATCATTTTTTAAAAAGATGGATAGTTTTTTTTATAACACTGTCGCTACGCCCTTTCTTCTGTGACATTTAGAATCCATTAGTCCCACTTTCTCTTTTGCCCTTATCAGTCTCAGGTTTAGGTATGTTGGGAAAGTCAATGATATTTCACTTTTTTAACCCATGCTCTCTACTGTGCATTTTCACGGTCTTTCATGCATTTCTCCCATCAGCTAAGATGAGGGAAAAGCATACAGATTCAGAAAAGTATACAGATCATACATCTGACACACAACACTTTTAATCATCACTGGCTGTGGAGTCTAGAAAAAACAAGCTTTAACAGTTAAAAGAACTCTCTTTTCACAGATATTTATTGAGCCCCTACCTGGTATGAGGCCTTTTTAGGAGTAGAGGATAGAGCAGTGTCAAGACAGACAAAATCCCTGATTTCCTGGTGCAACATAGGAAGCAATAAACATCTGTGAAGCAGTGATGACTGCTCAGCAAGATATAAAGTAGGCAAGGTGGACCAAGTGATAAAGGGTCAGAAATGGCAGTTATTTTAAATAAAGTGACATTTGAGCGGGGGCTTGAATGCAGCGAGGAAAGGCATGAGAATGTTTGGGTGTTGATGAAAATAAACTTGCAGAGAAGAGAAGCAGAAAAATATTAGTATCATATATTGATACTGTAATATTTCTGGATTGTTAAGGAAAATGGATGACTGGGTGACTTTCCAGCTGGCCTACCTGTGGGCATGGGCTCACTTGGGGACTCTCCTGAGGCCTTGTCATCACTGTCATTCTCACTCAGGGCGGCAGTTCTTCCTTTCCACTCATTTTCAGGGAGCAGTTCCACAGCTACCATGTCTCCATGAATCGAGCGGTTTCGAGCCTTCATCCCATGGATTAGGATGTCACTGACTAAACCTGTGCTTGGGTAGCATAAGAAAGCCCCATAAAGCCCACAAGGATGCCATCCAGTGAGACAATGCAAACACAATCCATTTAAGGTCTACTCAGCATTTCTGCAAATAAGAGCTTTTTCCTTTTAAAAGTAAAGTTGAGTTCTTTCTTACACAGGTTAAGATGAACAAACACTGCTCCCATGTCATACTGTAATATGTGTTTTCAAAGTGCCATCTTCAGCCACTGTAGATAACAACTTCCTGCATGAGCCTGTGCAAGCCTCCACTGGAAGTATGTCACATATTCAGGGGCCGGGGACTGGCAGCAGGTTGATGAACTACAGATACTGAGCAAATGATGGTAATAATTCTGACCAACAGGAGCCCAGAGAAAGCCATTGCTCCTTGATCTCCTTCAATCCTCCCCTGACAATAGTGGGGGATTTGCCCTGTTACTGTTGAACCAAAACTAAATTCTATTATGATACAACTTACTTACATTCTCTTTTAATTACCTTTTTAATGATACCAGTGAAGCACACTGAGGCCATACTGCACAGCAATGTCTTAAAGATCACAGCTGAACTGTCTGAGCAAGGGTTCTGGGCAAGTTATTTTGCTGCTGTGTTTTTCTTTCATTGTTTTATCACATGTCACCTTGTGTACACTCAGATATAAGTGGAAATCGTAACACTATGTGCTTAAAACACTACCTGCTAAATAGTAAGCAGCCCATAAAATTTTAGCTTGTATCATTTTTAAGTTTATGACAGTTAAATCCGAAATTAAGGCCAAAAAGCTGGGGAGGGGGCGGAACTAACCCACAATCCACTAACCATATACCCACGTACATGGGGTATATGATAAGGCACACAGCAGGTGTCAGTCTCAACTTTGCTATATCAGAATGAATAAGAAGTATGGAAATTTATGGAAGTTTTATACTGAACCTGAATCTTTACTGCTGGCTCCCTGAAGTCGAACAAAAGCTTCTATTTGTGCTCTGTGTTTGTTGACATTCAGAATTCCCTAAAAACAAAAATCAATGTAAAAAAGTTTTCTTTTTCCTGGTTTATCTCCAAAAGGTGAAGTTTTAAAACCTATATGAAAACTGGGCCTTCCTAGTGGTGCAGGTGTTAAAGTCCCAGCACTATCAAGCTATAGCCAGCCACTGCGGCATGAGTTCCATCCCAGACCAGGGAGGGGACACACATGGTGCAGCAGACTTCTCCTGTTCACCCGCTGCTCCCCTCAGCAATGTATTTCAGTAGATCTGCCTGTTCTGTTCTCACTCTGTCTCTGGTGAATTCTCTAACCCTTCCCCCAACCCTGGATCTCTGTTCTATATCCCAGTTCTTGTATGCATAAATAAATAAAAGTAAATCTTTAAAAAATAAAACCTGGGCCCGCCCTGGTGGCGCAGTGGGTTAAGCAACGCACTATGAAGCAGACCGCAGCCACTGCAGCATGAGTTCAATCCCCGCCTCCAGCCAGGGAGGAGACCCACATGGCGCGGCAGACCTCTCCTACCTCGCCTGCTGCTCCCCTCAGCAGTGTGTTTCTGTCAATCTGCCTATTTTGCTCCCTGCTCTGTCTCTGGTGAATCCTCTCACTTCCACCACTCTCACACCTCTGGCCTGTACCCCAGTGCTTGTATGCATAAATAAATAAATCTTTAAAAAAATAAAAAAAACCTATATAAAAATATTGTAATAACATTCTTAAAAGGTTGGTGATCCTACTCTGTAAGAATAATATTCATCACCAAGGTTTCTTTACTGAAGAGAACATACCGTCACTTTGAGCTACTCTTAATTACACCAAGGAGCAAAAGTGCCAAGATCGCTCTCATTTAAGTTCTTCCTCAAAACATCATCTCAGGAATGCTGTAAACTGTATGACCAAAGTGGAAGCATTAGGCTCTCTAGGTCCCCTCCCTGGCCGGCGGTAGGGATGGAACTCGTGCTGCAGTGGCTGCAGTTTGCTTCATAGGGAAAAGACTGTTGAGGGAAAGACTGTAGGGTGATAGCCTCACATTTCCATTTGCATAAAAGCCATCTGAGTTGCTAGTCCCAAGTATAAACACCGTGAGGGAACAGTTCTGTACCTTGATTGTGGTGGTGGGTACACAAATATACATGTGTGGTAGTGGCCTGTGATAGCAACTGATAGCAACACACAGAGACACACACAGTGCATGTAAAACAGCTGAAATCTTAGCTTACCTGAATCTTTCCAGAACCCTAACAGCATCTAAATTCGGGGTCTTAGGATGGGAGTTTGGTAAAGGAGTAAAGTGGCCAAATTTTACCAATTCTGCCAAACCTGACACTGATTCAAAAATACAGGAGTGACAAGAGGCCTTTAAAATGCTACTTGTTTGCTGCTCAATATGTAACCCAATTATGAACATGGTAGACTCGGAAAGCAGTGTCTACGGGAAATATGACTCCTGAATCCCTGTAAACATCAACAGCCAAGGCCTACTCACACCCATCTTGTTTACAGCCCTTGGAATCCGAGGTCTGTGCCAGGAGGCAAGGAGAGAGGAGAAGAAAACACAGTGGCTATTCCTGACACCAGCTCTGCACTCCAGCGCTCACCTGAATATAGCGCCCAGATTTAATGCCAGCTTCTAAGACTTCCACGGGAAGGTGCTCTGGGTATTCTTTCCCATGGCTCTCCTGACTTTCATTCTCTCTTTCCCGACGAGACTGAAGGATAGAATCGCAAAGCTCGTGGGCAGCCTTTAAATCGGGCCAAAAGTTGTCCAGGTAATTCTGCATTTCATAAAGGTATAAGAGAAACATGATCAGAAGATGATTCTTCATTATGGTATAAAAAATTCTGAACAGGAACTGGTGGCACGCAGTTTTGGGGAGACAGTAAATGAATATAACCTACCCAAACCTCATGCTACCAGTTCATTTTCTATGATCTCATTAATCCCAGAAGTCTTGCCAATGAATCTGAGGAAGGTCCTTCCTGCCATCTCTGCTTTCACCTCCCTGATTACTCTGCACTGTCAAATCTCCCCCTCTACACAGACACGGTCTGCCTGTCTTCACATGAATCTTACTGCCACAGATGATGGCCTACAGAAGAGCTCTCCCTTGTGCAAATTCTTGTCTGTTTTTTTTTTTTCGAGTCTAGAAACAATTACATGTATAAGAAACAAAACAGCATATAGAAATGGCAAGGAGTAAAGTGTACAAGGAGGCGTTTCTCCTTCCCCAGTCTGCTGGTAATGTCAAATGAGCTTCAGTGTTTGGCTCCCCTCTCCTCTCCCATCCCCCATGAGCTCTCAGAGGACCAAGTCTTCTCTTGGGACCATTCGCTGATATAGTAACACTCATGCAGGTAACACTTATGTTGCTATTAGTGTGATGACCTGATAGTGAAATATAACTTTGAAGCCTGTGGGTCCCTTCCAAGTTGACTGTTATTGCACCATTTAGTGTAGTGTTCTCAGGGAGGCTCTAGGCAAAACCCCAAGGCCACTGCCCTCAAGACCGTGGTATGGTAAGGCTGAGAATCTCTACATCTCTTCCCTGTGTCCAGAGTACATATGCTCCATTAAATGGTTGACTCTTATTAAATAAAATCAAATTTATAGGACTTTAAACTCAACTTTCAGTCTAACACAGTCTAGCATATTCTCTTTTCTCAGATTAAAAAACCAGTAAGTTATTCTTTTTGGCAACTCCAGGATTTCTCCCATTCATTTCCGGGTCCTGTTCAAACTGCCTCCTTTCTTTCTAATCCTACCAGAAGTTCTACCGGTGCTAACAGTACCCCAATTCTGTAGTCACTGATCAACATCAAACTTTTGCCACTATGAACCACTTCTTAAAGAAGGATTTATTGTCCTCACTCTTCCCCATTTAACCTCAAATCCCCACAGAAATTCCGGCTTCCTTCTCATCTGAACTTCACACTATCTCTTTTTTTTCGCTATCATTCACCCCTATGTAGCCCTCGGTCACACAGTTTGTTTGAAAAACGCTATACAAAATAAAACTGTGCTATACCCCTGGACTACAAAGAAAAGTAATTTTCACAAAAAGTAGAAAAATGTAATTTTAGTCAACTGTCCTCTGCAGGAACAAGACATGATGTATTGCAACAGAAAAAACAAGTGACACCACCATTAATATCCAGCACCCCTGGAATTCTCTGGCATGCCAAAATACTTTTTTATAGCAGGGCCAAGAAAATTCTATTGGCAAATCTTTAGCAATACATTCACCTGGGAACCCTTATAGAATCTACAATTCAAAATCCAACTAGACTTTCTGTAAACTGACAGGGGTAATGGAGGGTCTCATTCTAGTTTCTAAACAAAAAAATTATATCAACCAGTGAAAGCTGATTGACCAACTGGGCAGACAGAGGAGACCAGCAATCTACCAAGAGATTGACAGTCACCGATCTCCCAAAAGGTACCTAAGAAATAGGAGGACTGTGTTTGTTGCTAAGACTGTCCAAAGAGACTGTCACTGATAATGCTGCTCTTGTCTGCACTCTGTGTACCAAGCGGAGCTGACAGTCCTCTCATAAATAAGATCACATTTCACCCCCTGCTTTATCCCTATTGACCCCTATATGCTTTCATAAGTGGGGAAGAGTGAGGACGGGTGAAACAATAAGACTGGCTTCTAATCTGTGTTTCGCGAGTATTCAAAAAATAATAGGGAGGGAGCACAGGATACATGGTAGTTAAGAGCTGTGCAGCCACACTGCCTGGGTTCTAAAGCTCTACCTCATTCTACCTATGACCTTTAGCCTTTCTGATTCAGTTTCTTTACCAATATAATGGGAATTATAACACCCACATCATAGGGTTATGCAAGAATCAAATGAAAAATAATGCTTTCAGAGCAGTGCCTGCCATAAATAAATGCTATTACTATTATAGTACTATGGAATACTATAGAGTATTACAACACTATTACTATTAGTTGGAGTCATGTAAACTGCCATTTCATAGGTTAAAACAATGGAATATTCCAATTTTATGAGTCAACCCATATCAACCTTACTAATAATGCTATTTCTGTAACTATAAACATGAGTTTATTGTCAGCAGGGATTGACTGAAGTCTTTGATGCTGTGGGCTTTCCAGTCACAGGAAATTTGCTAACATCAAGATTAATTAATTGGGGAGTAATAAAGACATGAGATTTCTTGAAGTCTTCCTTCATTCTTTATTTTTCCTTTTCTATATTGTAAAAGAACTAAAGCCTTACACTCACGACTTAGTAATGAATACAAACACACACACACACACACACAAGTATATAGACAACAGCTAGAAATACCTTGAAAGAAATCACAAATACTCCCTCCGTTTCGCTTCCATATTGCTGAATTGCCTCTTGATCTTCTGTCACCATAACAACTGGCATCCTGTCCTGGCAGTGGTGATAGTACCAAACAGCTGCATTGTAGATGCTCCTTGAAAGGCAAAGGGAATGTGAGCCCTCCCAAATGCAAGCTATTGCTCAGAACTTATCCCTGGCTTTTAACCTATTATCCTTTGGTCCACACGGACAATGATTCATTCACTCAACAAACCCTTGCTGAGTACCCATTATATACATGCTCTGGGTTGGGTGTTTTGGGGCACAGAGAGGTGAATGACAGTCTTCTTCCCTGGGACATTAAAACACCACAGCAACCTCTTTCATTTCTTGATATGCCCCAGAAACCAAAGAACTCCATCATCTTACATCACCTTTAAACTGGAAAGCACCACGCAGGATAACAAGCTAAGCTACGTGAGGCTTGAAAGATGAAGAAACAGTGTTTGGCTAAGAGAAAAACCAGGCTGTAAGTAGCTGAAGACCATAATGAGACAAGGTCTGACATGGAACCACATAAATATCTGAACATCTTCCTTGGAAAACAGGATCTAGGTCTGGAGATGTGCTTTCAAGGCTGGATTATTATGGACAGTGAGGTCCATAAACTTGAACAATTTCTGTCAGCATTTGTTTCCTCCCTTTCTGCTAATTAAGATGCCATGTCAGACAGGTTCTTCTAGAGCTAAAAAGAAAGCAAAAACAAAAACAAAAAACAACTCAGAGCCAAGTGCACACACAGTACTACCATGCGCAAGGCCATGCAGTCAGTGAGATCATGTGACCCAACCTAGAGAAACGTGTGTTTTTCCACTTCTGGTGGAAAACTAGGCGCTATGGGAACTTGGGATTTTCAATTAAGGACTAAGTGTGTATCAGTGCTTATTTTGCTTTAGAGAATTTAAATATTTTATGGCTATGTAGATAAAGACTTACAAGGAAAAAGATGATTTTAATATTTTGTACGGATAAGACACGGGAAAGCCTAAGATCTCTTTTGCCCCGTAAAGAGGAGTACAGCAGAGGCTAAGTGTCCTACTAACAGTACCCGAGGCCCCCTCCGACTTTAGCTGCAACTAGATGCCAGTTCCACTCCCCTCCTATAGGGTCATTAAGTGCCCCTGGGGAATGATTTTCAGCACAAGAGGACAACTGATTGGATGCCTCAGTCTGTCCTTCAAGGTGACTCCCAGGGCATGTTCTAAGAAACTTCTCAAAAGTTCCCAGCAGACTGGGCCTTTGTTTTTCAAGAAAACATTTTTCACTGCTTCCCTTCTTCTCTGTCTCACTTTCCTCACTTCCTCACCCTTCCTATATAAACAACCCACAGTGTCCCTGCTTTAGGCTTTGCTTTTAGGCCAATCTAAACTACATCACTGCACGGACGTCCTAAAGCAGTTTTATCAGAGTTAAACTACCAGGTTCAGTTTCATAAGACTGGTTGATATTAAAACAACTTATGCCAGAAAAAGTGAGTTGATCTTAGCTTAAAAGCAGGAGCCCTCAAGGCCTCTGACATACACCCAAGCATGAAACTTGTGACTACAGGTCACTGTGGTGAGCCTGCCGGCAGTCAGGTTCTGGGACAAATTGACTCTGGGTACCTTTATCTTCCTAACTACAGTTTCTAAAATACATCAACTATGTATTCAAATGCTAAGCTATTGACACATTAACTATTTCTGTACTGGGCCTCCTTGGTGGTCTAGGGGTGAAGTCTCAGCACCATCACTCACTGCTGTGGCCTGAGTTCTATTCTTGACCAGGGAGACTCACATGGCACAGCAGATCTCTCATCTTGCCCGCTGTTCCCCTCAGCAGTGTATTCAGTCAATCCACCTGTTCTGCTCCCCACTCTGTCTCTGGTGAATCCTCTCACCCCCTGTGCCTCTGGCCTACACCCCAGTTCTTCTATACATAAATAAATATATTTTAACAAAAAACCAATTTCAGTACTAATCAAGGTTCTAAATAACTGCTGGCTTGTTCCAGCAATCACTTTAGATCAACTCCCCAACTGCCGATGAGGAAGAAACCAAAGAAAACAATCGTGGGGAAGTAGGGCTAGCCATTCAGGGCTATACCTGGTCTGCCACTTTTCCATGGACTCTCCTCTCTCCCGTGGGAGATAGCAGCACTGCTGGAATTCATTAGCGAAGAGAACGCAATCATGACGTGCATCCTTCAGGAGGTTTCGCAATTTGTTATACTGTCTGGGACACAGAGGAGAAAAATAAATCTGACATAGCAGGTACTCATCTGCTGCCAGCGCTTGCTAAGGATAAAAAAAGATGAGGTATTTTAGAGCAAAAGATTGATTATTTAAAACTGGAGAGACATTTATTTTATAGCCCTTCGTGTGGGCAGTACCATTTCTCCATTTTGCTGCTACAATGTGCTTGGGCAGGGCCTCAGTAATTAGTCTGTGGATCAGTCAAGCCCTTTTTCTCCCCTTCCTGGACTTGCTGCCTTCATTATGTGATTACACGACCCTTCCCCAATTACCCTCCCCCATTTCAAAGGCTCACATGTCAAGCAGTTCAGCACTTTATTTTTGTACTTCGCCTTGTTCTATAATGGCATAGGGCGTCAGTATCTTTTACTTTTATTGGCAGTCTCAGAAAAGGCCAGGTAAGGTAAAGGATGGGGGGGGGGGTCTAACTTCATTTTATTTAGACTACCACCTCATACATGTGAACAAGGACGAGTTTCATCTATCTGATAACAGAAAGCTTTAAGGTTTTCCCATCAAGGGAGCTTTCCATGGATGCCAGCCAAAGTCACAAATCAATTATGGGTCAGCTTCTATGGCGCTTTTCAATAGCCTAGGCAATGTGAAATACAGAGTAGCCACTGTGTTTTAAAGGAGATCAACCATGTATTTAAAAAAGGATTGATACATTCTAGTTTCTCTTCAGATCACATAAATCTTTCACCTTTCACTAAAGAAAGGATTGATAGTACATCAGATATTAAGTAAACATATAAATTACTCAAGGTTGAAGACTGGCGTTTAATGTATTTTAATATAATAAAACTTGTGCCTTTTTAGCCCCATCTCTATAGCTGCCCCTCTGGGTTTTTAAAAATGAGACTTCATTAACGCAAAGGCAGACCCCTCCAACCTATCCTCTCTAGATAAATGCTCACCGCTATCTGTGTGGTCTCAACACGCCATTAAAAAACAAGAAACACTGCTTTCATATCTTAGTAATTCTAAGTCGGAGCCTTCTTAAAATGAATCATCCGGTAAAGCAACTTACAGAATTTCCTAATAAAGGGATTCCAGTTTCACTTCTGTGAATGATAGCTCTCCTTCACAGAATCCCACTTGTGTGAATAAAAGCTGTTGCTCGTCCCCCTGCCCAGAAATGCCTAAAACAGACTAACTGGGTAACTCCCCTGCCTTCACAAAGATTATCCACAACTATTTTTTTTAAAAAGGCTGCATGCTATTCAGAGTGGTCATTCCTCCAGCAGTCGGCCCCTTCCTGCAGAAGTGAGCAGACTCACTTCCTGCTTCACCTCTTCTGCAATGCTTGCATTTTAAAATGATTGTTTATTAGTTCGATAAAGATCATTTAATTTTCTTTTTTTAAAGATTTATTTATTTATGCGTACAAGAGCTGGGGTACAGGCCTAAGTCGTGGGAGGTGAGAGAATCTACCAGAGACAGAGTGGGGAGCAGAACAGGCAGACTGACTGAAACACACTGCTGAGGGGAGCAGTGGGTGAGGCAGGAGAGGTCTGCTGCGCCATGTGGGTCCCCGCCCTGGCCAGAGGCAGGGATCGAACTCGTGCTGCAGTGACTGTGGTTTGCTTCATAGTGTGTTGCTCAGCCCACTTTATTAACATCTGCAATGAGTAATTGCAGGGAAAACACTGAAAAAAAAATTATTTTTTCTGCATAGTTTTTGCTCCCTTTCTCTACCCTCAAATTTTAAGCATCCCTAATACTGGACCTGATCTTAGTGTAGTTTTCTGTTCATAAATGACCTCCCTTACTAAATATCCTTTATTCAGCAAATATTTGGTGTACTCCAGCAAGTGCCAGGTTTGCCCGCAGGAAATGCCACTGCAGTCCTGCTCATGGGGAATAAATCACCCCCTGCCCTTAAAAAAATCAAAACTAGAATTACCACACGATCTTATTTCTGTATATATAGCCCAAAGAATTGAAAGCAGATTCTTAGAAAGATAGCTTTCATCCAAGTTCATTGCGGAGACATTCACAATAGCCAAAAATAGACGCAACCTAAGCGTCTAGGAGCAGATGAATGGTAAATGTGAGATACACTCAGTGGGACAGTGCTCAGTCCTAAGGAGGGTCTGACATGTGAGCGCATGGGTGAACTCTGAAGACATGCTGCATGAAACAAGCAGTCACAAAAGTCCAAATGTTGTATGATTCCACTTCTCTGAGGCTACGTGAGAGGCCAAATTCAGACAATGGTGGCTGTCAGGGGCTCAGCAGAGAAGAAGTGGGGAGTAGTACTTAGTGGGTGTAGAGATTCAATCTGAGAGGGTGAAAAAAGTTGTGGAGATGGATGATGGGGAGGGATGTACAACAGTGTGAGCACCCTCAATGCCACTGAACAATACCATTAAAAATGGATAAAAGTGGGCCCACCCCTGGTGGCGCAGTGGGTTAAGCAACGCACCATGAAGCAGACCGCAGCTACTACAGCACGAGTTTGATCCCTGCTGCCGGTCAGAGAGGGGACCCACATGGCACAGCAGACCTCTCCTGCTGTGCCCACTGCTCCCCTCAGCAGTGTATTTCAGTCACCCTGCATAGTCTGTTCCCTACTCTGTCTCTAGTGGATCCTCTCATCCCCTGCACCTTTGGCCTGTACCCCAGTTCTTATATGAATAAAAAAATAAATCTTTAAAAAAATGGATAAAAGTGAACTTTGTTATATGTATTTTACCACAATTAAAAAAAATAACTATGCTAACTGGCAAAACAAAATAAAGCAAAAAACAGAAGCATCCACTTCCGTGTGATAATTACCACTGGAGAGAAAGTACAGGTGTGACAAGGCCAGGGAGGGAAGGGTGGGCATCTGGGAGGAGGTGAGGCCTGAGACCTAAAGGATGAACAAGTTGCCACACAAAGGGCCCAAGGGAGGAAACGGGACAGCGTTCAAGGTAGCAGACAGGGTGGTTCATCTTTGTATCTTTAGTGTCCAACCCACGGCAGATGTTCAGTGTCTTCCAAATGAATGTGTGAACTCACAACCCCAGTAACAACAGTGACTCAAAAATAAGATAGCAAACTCTGACCTTCCTGAACCCCATTGCTCTTTTGCTAGGCTTCCTACACACATCTGGATTTGTTATCACATTTTCAAAACCAAGGAATTCTCCCTTTTGATCCTCTCCAAATATTGATGTTCCAGACGCAGAGGGTTTACCACCAAATTGGAGTAATGACAATTCTTATCAATGTTTTGGGAAAATACATAACTTAACAAAAAGAATTTTCCCAATTTTATGTTCTACTCACATATATTTTCCTTAGACTTTCAGTGTGTGCTTTCATTTGGCAGCTACACATCACCCAGATAAAACAAATGAACAAATGGCACAGGAATATTAATGGAGATAGCAGGGAACACATAGGGAATCACTCTGAGTGTGACAGTTGGATTTCCTTTGGCACGTGGGCTTATGGTTATAATTTAGTAGCACACACAAACAATACAGTCGTATTTTTTTGTTGTCAGGGTTGGCGATGCATATGATGGAATTAAATATATGAGTGTCCTGCACAGAGCACCCAAGAGCATCATGGTGCCATGAACAAACTTGGCTTACATGCTAGGAAAGTGACACTTTCAGATAGTCCTAGACAAGAAAATCATCTTAAATTTGAAATATTCCAGTCTTACGGAAGAACACTAGTTTCCCTAGACTGGCTTAGACAGTTTCCAAATCTTCGCGATTGAAACATTTCAAACAATTTCTTAGAGGAACAGCTGAACTTACCTTCTTGAGATTGACTTTTTGTTACTAGTTTTACTCAGTTGACTTTACCTACAGGTGCAACATCCCCTCCCGGTGCTGACTGTGTTCTCTGGGGATCAGAAAGGGGCAGCCCACAATTGGTGTGGAGAGGTCTAAGGAAGTTAGTTCTGTATTCAATGCTGTGTTTCTTCACCCCTCAGCTATTTTCACAGACGTCTAGTGGGGGCTTGTAGATTTACTTTCAGAGCTTTTTGAGTTTGGTAAGATTTTAAAAATTTATGTTTCCGTTTATATTAGGCGACACTCTTAAACGTTTATAATGGAGTATATTTTGGGCCACCTGAATGTCTGCCCTGTCTGCCCTCTAACTGCACTCCCGTTTGCTGCCAGTGACCACCCTCTCCAAGGCTCATAGACACCTCAAAGTTATGACCTGACCCCTTAGACCACCTCCAGTGCTCCCTCTATTCAGCCACTAAGCCAGAAACCTCAGTGTTATCCTTGACGCCACCTTTTCTCTTACCTCACTTATCTAGATACATTACTAAAAAAAGAAAAAAATCACCTTTATGTAGATCTGATCTACACACCATAAAATTCACCCTTTTAAACATATAATTTAACGGTTTTGAGTCTAGTGAGAGTATGAAACCATCGCATCTAATTCCAGAACATTTTCATTACCCCCAAAAGAAATATACCCATGAAGCAGTCATTCTCCATTTCCCCTGATGCTGAGCTCCTGGCAACCACTAATCTACTCTCTGTCTCATAGATTTACCTATCCTGGGCAATTCATATAAGTGGAATCATACAGTATATGATTTTTTTTCTGGTTGAATTCTTTCACTTAGGATAATATTTTCAAGGTTCGCCTATGTTGCAGCATGTAGCAGTACTTCATACCTTGTTCCAGTTGAATACTATTTGACTGTAGGGTTAGACCACATTTTGTGTGACTATTACCAGTTGATGGGCATTTGGGTCATTTCTATTTTTTGACAGTTATAAACAGAGTTGCTATGAACATGAGTAAGTTTCTTGTTTGGATAGATCTCAACTCTCTTTGTTATATACTTAGGAAGTTCTTCATATTGTACCTACTATATAGCTCTTGGAAATGTCTGTTTCTCTCTAGCTCACAGCTACCAACATCTCATTGGAACTGAAGCAATAGCCTCCTCTCTTCTCCAGTGCCCCAGTGATCTTTTCAAAATAGGAATCTCAAGTCATCCCATCTTGCTAAAACCCTTCACCAAATTCCCTGAGGACCATGAGGGCTTCTTCCAGTTCCTCTCACCACATCTCCCTTCCCCAAAACCGTGTACTGCAGTTTCCACTCATGGAAAGATTTTCTCCTTTCTCTGCCTGGTTTACTCCTACTCATCCCTTAGAGTTCAGCATAGAATTTTTTCTCAGGAGAGAGTCTTTACTTCCCTGATAAAAAAGGCTCTCCTGGAGTCAAGAGCCTACCCCATTTGCATCTGACACAGTACAGGTCTCTGTCTGACCATCTTCCCCTCAAGACTGAATCTTCTTTTGTTCATCACTGTTTCCTTAGTGCTGGCACAGTTTCCAGCACAAACCTCAATAAATATCTGTGGAATAAACAGGTGAATTCCTGAATACGTGAATGAATGAATGAAGTAGACAGGACAGCCTCACAAAGTTATCAAGTGCCCCTCATTAAATAAGCCTTTAAGGATTGTTAAATGGCAGAATGTGGAATTAGCCTTTGCAGTAAAAAATCTGGTGTTTATCATATTATTTTGTATGCTATATTTATGAGAACAAACATTTTTGGCATTGATATTACTAAAATCAAAACCAAAATCATATTAAATACAGGCTACATTTGAAGAACCATGTCTTCCAAGGTTAAATTCAACGCTGATGATTTCATTTCAGTAAAACAATGTCATCTGTCATATTAAATTAAAGCCCTGGTGGCGCAAGGGGTTAAGTCACAGCACTATGAAGTTATCTGCAGCCACTGCAGAATGAGTTTGATCCCCAGCCAGGGAGCTGACCCACATGCTGTTCCCTCAGCAGCATATTTCAGGCAATCTGCCTGTTCTGTTCCTCACTTTGTATCTGGTGAATCCTCATGTCTCCCCTGCACCTCTGGCCTGTACCCCAGTTCTTGTATGCATAATTAAATCTTTAAAATAAAATTTCTGTTTAAAAAATTTAATTACTGTGCATTTGTAGTTTTCTGACTTTATAACTTTGCTTATTTAACTTAGAGGTTTGACTTGATTTTAGGTTTATATTAAGTACTTACGCATGAGGATGTATACTGATATTTTTGTTTAAACATGTTTATTAAGTAACAATATGATAAAATCATTTAAATGAACACTGGGTGCCCATGAGAATTTCAATCTTTCAAAAACATAGTTGAAATCAGTAAATTACTCATGTTGAATAGTACTGAAACACTACTTAGATCCTCTCCAAATATAATACTCTATTCAATACGATATCAGTCTTATGTCATCTACTGAGAAACTGAAGCATGAATTGTTGAGATTGTGGAGGAATATAACAGGTATACAGAAGGAAATCACGAGAGGGTCAAAGGAGAAAGCAAGGCACTAGACCAGACCAGGTATTTTAGCTGACAAAGCTTTCCTAATAATGTTCCTAAAAGCACATCGACTAGAATGAGTTATTTACTAGCATCTCAAAAATCTCCAAGGGAGAACTAAAACAATAAAACAAAATATTTCCCAACATTAAATGAAGCAAAATACCAGAAAGCCTTTGCTAGATCATATCTGGTTAAATGCAAAAAGTCCAATGACTTATAGTTAATACATACACCAGCCAAATTAATAAGTAACTCTTTAATGATTGATATTCAATGTCTATCATCAACTCCAAAGTTAGCTTTCAATATATGATACCTTCTGGGGCTTGCTAAATTTTGATCATTTAACTGGTTCAACTTGAATATACCTGTTGTTGCTTACCAGGTAAAAAAATCACCAACTCCCAAACTTGCTGATTCATTTTCCTGTCTCTTCTTACTCATCAATCATGTTTGTTATAACTACTTTAAGAGCAGTCACTGATCTATTTCCTATAGGGAGCTTTCTGGCCTAATCCCCATACCCACATTTACTTCTGCACTTTGCATAGTCCACACAAAATTTTCTTGCATGTGTCTAAGATGTACCATAATTACCTTTTGCTTCTAGCATCCAACCCCAACAAGACAGAAGGTCTATTGAGAACCTGTGACTTCTTGTACTCCAGAATGCCTAACACTAGGAGCACAAAATGTGCTTATGGAAGGGGTAAATCACAGTGTAATGGACCTAGTTTACACTCCTCGTCTTTTGTTTTTGCAGTTAGTATATTCAGAGACATGGAAAACCAATAGTTTTTCATCAAGTTAACAACTTTTGAAATTTTCAGGAGAAAAGACACTTAAATTCCAATTCTTTGGTTTTGAATGTCTCTGGAATTGGTTTTTAAAACAATTCTTAATATTAAAAATATTTTAGAAAACAGAAGTTGAAAAGGCTTGGCAGTGTGTTAGTAATCCAAATGATAACAACAAATTGATTTTAGGAGCAGCAGTTGAATTACGACACCTGGAGCAGCATTTAAACCTGGCGGTGTACAAACATCTCTGTCTTTGTGTCTGAACAAAATCAGCTTCAAGCTCATTTAAAAATATTTTATCTGAAAAAGCCCCACACAATCTAGTTAATACATTTTTGAACTGAGCCTATAATAAGAACAACTTATCATTTTCATATACAAATAAACACATTTCATTTTTTACTAGCAATGTCTGAAGAAACCACAACATTTAAAAAGAAATAAACTCTGCTTTTTAAATAACTTGGGGTGTTAGGTTGAATATATAATTCTAATATACTGTTTTCCTATAGCCTTCAAGTCAATCATAAACCTTTTCCCCAAGTTAAAGGAAGCAAAACCATTTTTGAGAGAATTCGTTGGAAAGGTGAACAGTTAATTACTCTTCATTTAGGTACAAGGCAAGTATTTTAGTGTGATTTCAATCAGAAATGATTTGTTTAGCAAGTACAATTATGATGTTTGGTAGTTTACTAACAATCGAAAAAACAAGTTACTCCAGTTTCATTGAATAAATCAGCACAATTTGCATCACAATCAAGGCGTCAAAAATTAACAACTTAAGAACTCTCTTTTTCTTAAGAAAACAAGTTTCTGAGATAATCTATCTCTAAATGAGAAGATAAAATAGTATGTACTATTGCTAAGAAACAAGCAGTAACTCTGGTACTGTAAAAATGCAAACTAAAAGCCAAGAATCTTAAATACCCACATACTGGGCACATTGCGGTTTATTGATCTACAGTCAGATCTTTTGGCCAGGTGTTGAAGCAAAAACATAAAATAATGTTACTGTATTTCTCGCTAGCAAAGAGAATACCAAATTAGTTCAAAAGGCCTCTTCTGACAAAATAATGAGTCCCTCCCATCCACCTCCAACAAGAGCCCTTTTCTAAGGTGGAAAAAAAATCTGCACAGTAAATAAATAAAGTAAAACAGATACCTTCGGCCTCTTTGATGCTGCACAGCTTGACAAGCCGTTTGCATGAAAATAACTCCCTTCAACTCTGGAAACTCAAGGATCTCAAGGTAATCTTGAACAATTTTCCAATCTGGGATCACATAATGAGTCACATCACCAGACAAGAGTTTCCCATCTGAAGCATAATTCAAAACTTAGAGATTAGACAGCATTTTCAAACCAGGTTTATTACTATTTCAATGTCAAGATGCCCCCGGTGTGTAAAATAACTTCCATCTTAAGCATACCTGTGAAATTTTTGAAAGACAAGACAAATCTACTTTGGTAGAAGCCCGAAGTTGTGGCAAATTCAGCACCTTCATTTTTCTGAAGTTGTGACTAAGAAAAAGCTTAGTTTGGCTTTTGGTGCAGGAGATGGCTGCTTTTTGAAAAACAAAACAAGCCAAGTCTTCTCCACAACCTATTTCTGTGTTAATTCGCTGACATACATTTAAATGGGGCACCCCAAAATACTCATGTTAACCACTGTTTATGCCCAGCAATTTCAAGTGAACGTGCTCACAAGTCTCCCGGGACCCAAGACCGTACTGAGTAGAAGATACCCAGGGCCAGCTAGGGCGGCGGGAGGGCTTCCTTCCAGCGCGTCTCAGGGAGCGGAGTCTACACACTGCAAACTAAAATCTTCACCTTAATCTGAGGTAAGCTGAGGTTTCCAAATATTGGCAGAAAGGGACTAACTCCCACACTTCATCTCCCACCAGTGGAGGGAAGTAGTAACCCTCAGTTAAATCAGCCACCCTGTGGCCTAGAAAACAAGAGCACAGCAGTCCCAAACCCAACTTTTCCTTGACCTTCCTGTATGTACTACGAGGGCACAGACAACCCAGGGCATGGGTGCTGGCAGGGCGGGGAAATCTGTGGGAAGCAAAGGGAACACAGAACAGGAGCAGCAGCCCCGGCAGCAGCAGCAACTCGGTGGCGAGCCCAGGGCCCGGACTCTCACCGAAGGGCCACTAACCCGGCCCCCGCCACAGAAGCAGGGGGCAGGAAGAGGCTGGTTCCTGCGCACAGAGCCCGCCCAGAAAGCCCAAACCACCGGGTCTCTCGCCTCTCTCGGCCTTTCCATCTTATGCGACGGAGCTATCGGGGAGTCTCGCGGGGACTGCCCAGTGCCTGGGCCGGCTCTGCAGCCTCTGGCCTCGCTCCCGACCCGCAGCCGGGCTGGAGGTGTTGACTGAGCGCGGGCGGAGTCCGGGGTCTTGGACTCCGCGCCGCCCGGGCCTCGCGCTCCGCCTTCCGGGCGCGCCCTTGAGCAGCACCGCGGGCGCCCGACTCGGGCCCTCGCTCCCGCCCGGCCTCGGCTCCCCTTTCCCGCCAGGCTCTGTTCCCACGCCTCCGCCCGGCCTCCTCGCCCCTCGATCCTCTCGTTCCCGCCCCTCCCGGCCTCCGCTCGTCTCTTCCCGCCCCGGGCCTGACCGTTGCGGCAGGTGGAGGGCTGCGGGCAGAGCGGGCTGTTGCAGGGCACGCTGGGCCGCAGGTAATGCTCCCGCACGATCCGCAGTGTCCGGCCCTGGAAGGTCCTCAGAAGCAGCACCTTCTCCCGCTTCTGCAGCATGGTGGCGGCGTACGGCCCGGCAGAGCTCCGGGGCCCGCGAGGCCGCCCGGAGCAGGAGAGCAACCGGGAAGCGGCGGGCGCTGTGCGGCGCGGCGCCGGCGGAGGCGAGGCCGCGGCTTCGGGCCCGCCCCCTCGGCCCGGCCGGCCTGGTCCTCGCGGGGCTCCAGGCCCGACTCGGGCTTCCTGGCAGCTGCCAGAGAGCTGCGGGCACCGAAACCGCCCTAACGGCCCTTGGCCCGGGGTTGCGGCCCGGAGACGGCCCGCGGGATGAGTGCTCAAGCGCGGCCTGGCTGGCTTGGCTCCCCCAGCTTCACCTCTGTTTCTCCCGTCTTAGTAATTGCCTGGGGCCAGGGTGTGTGGGTGGAAACCACCCAAAAGACTAGGAAAATAAGTATGTGGAAGCTGGTTTAAAATCTTGGTAAGAAAGATTTGATACAAGGACTGCCGAAATAATACAGGCGATTCTTGTTCCTGAAAGAGTTAAAGGATTCAACGAATAAGCCAACAACCCTATCAGCCCAACATTACCCCCTTAAAAAAATTACTTTTAATTTCATGAGTTTGTAATCCATGTAAATATTCAAACAACATACAAAAAAGCCAGTCCCGTCCCTTGAAGTAAGCACTATCTGTTCAACACCAACTTTACAGCATTCGCAGCCTCTGGTAAAGGAATTCTCTAAACTTGGAGATTCCTCCCCCCCCCCCCNAAACTGGGAGATTCCCCCCCCCCCCCCCCCCCCCCAGGTCACATGCCCTAGGTTGGCTAGAAGCCACTGATCTCCCAAGCACTCAACAAAGACTTCTATACCAGAAGCTTTACATACAGCGTCACTTTTAATTTCCACAAGTCAAAGGAGTCAGGCACTATTGTCTACATTTTACAGGCAATGAAACAAGATTAGGGACATTTAAATGACCAAGGTTACCCAGTTATTAAGTGATGGAATCAATATTCCAGCCAGAATCTGGCTGAATCCAAAACAGGCTCTTAACTAATAACTGCTGTTCCCAGATGAATAAAACATAGTGTATAGTCTACTTGTTGAGCCCTAGTTAAAACAGTTCAACCACTGATTGGCAACGTGGGAACTTCCTATTGTGCTGAAGGGAGTAGAACTGGAGTGTCCTGTTAGATGGCTTGCTTTACTCTAGGGGGACATACTGCAGAGTCCCTCACTCATCATATTTTTTTGTCAAAGTATCTGCAGTGTGGATAATGTGAGTGAGTTCTGAGACTGATTTGTACAAGTCAGGAAAGCATAGCAATGCTAGTCCACAGCCACTGGTAGGAAGGCCCAGAAGCAACTAACAGTTCAGAAGGGAGTTCAGTTCTAGAAGGAAGGCCCAGGAGCAACCAACAATTCAGAAGAGGGTTCAGTTCTAGAGACCTCAGAGGCTAGGCAAGTAGCTAAGTGTGTCCCCTGCATAATAATACTCTGACACCCATCGACTAGTCTCTCCAAAACCCTCCCCTTTTCACTTTTTCCTTTACCTTTTATGATACATCAAAATTACTTCTTAATACATTTAAGGATACAAATGTATTGCTTCTTAATGCATTTTGTAGATTTAATACATTTTGTAGATTTAAACTTTCTCCAAATTGGGACGAATAATCATTTGACAGAAATGATAATCATGAGGAAGAAAGCGTGTCTGCCGCTCTATTGGAAGTTGCTTTTATCAGTCTTTTATTTTTATTTTTTTTAAAAGATTTATTTATTTATGTATACAAGCACTGGGGTACAGGCCAGAGGTGTGGGGAGGTGAGAGGATTCACCACAGAGAGCGGGGAGCAGAACAGGCAGATCAACAGAAGTACACTGCTAAGGGGAGCAGCGGGCGAGGCAGGAGAGGTCTGCTGCGCCATGTGGGTGCCCTCTCTGGCCGGCAGCAGGGATCGAACTCATGCTGCAGTAGCTGCGGTTTGCTTCATAGTGTGTTGCTTAACCCACTGCGCCACCAGGGAGGCCCCTTATCAGTCTTTTAAATATGTCGACTTCAAACAAAAACAGTTATTCCAACAGTAAAATGGGTTTATTCAGAAACAAATAACAGTAAGGAGGTCAGATTGGAAAGTGTTTTCAAGGCCATATACACATCTCTGAGTCCCAAGCTAAGCACCCCTATGTAATCTCTGAGGGCATCCCTCCCTACCACCTGTAGGGGGGCAGCATCACCTGTGGGCATGTTGGGGCCCATAGTTTGCTTATTTGCACATGCACACGCACTCTAGCTTCCTGACCTCATTCAAACAGTCTGTATGTTGCTGTTCACAAACCCAAAGCCCATCAAGCACTTCATTTGCTTGCATTGTGGCAATAATCTACAGTTTATATTCTTAAAAACATGATCGCTTTGTTTTAGGAATTGATGATCTAAAATGAACTGGCCCATAAAAACCTCTTTCCTGTCCTACTGATTGGATGTCAAAGCCAAGGAAATCTTGTAAGTCAGCACCGAAAACAGCAGCACCCTTTCTCCACATCACTTTGGTTTGAAAGACTATGCAGAATAGAGCCCTGCCCCCTTAATCCAGGAGCACCCACAGGGGAGCTCTCATAAGGGAGAAGTAAACTTTTGTTATAACACAAAACATCACCCTAACTAATATGCCTCAACTTTATAATCAGGATAAAAGAGCTTGCATAAGATTGCCTATTTATTAAGACCCTCCCTCACTCAATGGCAAATGTCCTGATGAGGCTGCTCAACGTTTTGACAGGAGTTCTAAATTGTACATCTTAAGGAGGTCGGGGAGCAGAAGACCTGGATGACACCACATAGATTGACAAGCTCTTCAAAAAGTTGCACATTTTGGGTCAAATTTAAAGACTTCTAGGATGCAAATCAGCTGTCAACACTAGAAGTTATTTGTGAGGAGTCAGTTGCCCAAGCAAGAGTTTGCTTTAGGCTATAGTGCCATGGCTGGCAAGGATACTTGGTGGCCTCTTCTTTTTGCAGTTTTCCCTTCCTTCATCAACCCAGTGCAGATGGACAGCCGCTACCCAGGTATCAGAATGCTGTGACAGCTTTCAGCACCGTTGCTGATGGAAATCTCTGTGGCTTGGTTTCCCTGGTGCATGACTGCAGTCTTCCTTGGGCTGAGCACCAGCGTGCTTACACTGCAGGAATTTGTAGCATTTGCATGCCTTTTTGCAGATGCACTCTGGAGTGCAGACATCAGCAACCGCTGGATTATAATCAAAAGATCTCATCAAAAGGTTTGCCTTTAGGGGGTGGGGCATCTTTACAAAGAACGGAGAAGTCAGGAAGTTTATATGTATAAAAGAAATTCTGGAAGGTGAGGTCCAAGGGCTAGAGTGGATTACTGAAGCAAGCTTTGAAATACTCTTTAAATTTACAATAGTACCACCAGTTTGTTGCCACACATTCCAATAATACTGAAGTATGCCAAGTAATAACGCTGAGGTTCTGCTGGCAGTTGAAGTTTACTCCTCTCAAATCATTTACTATCGTCAATAGTTGGTATATAGCCTAGAAGTCTTTAAATATAACCCAAAGTGCAATTTTTGGAAGAGTTTGTCATTTTATGCAGTATCAGCTGATTACAAGTAAGGTTTCCCAAGTTTTTACTAGGGTGTCAGGTACTGTTCTAAGCACTTTTCCTGTTTTCTCATTTAATTCTCAAAACTCTGCCTGGACCGGTATTCTTTTACCAACTACATTTTGTAGTGAGGAAACTAAATACAGAAGGATTGAATAATTGCCGCCGGCCACATATTCAGGATGGCAAAGCCAGAAAGCCCAAGCATTTTGGCTACAGGGCCCAGGCAGTCATGACTCAGCTTGGCTACCTTCTAGCTAGTGAATGTCATGTTACACATGGAGGTGCCTTCTATATAGTGGAACGTGAATGAGCCAGTTATTTTAGGTTTAGGAATTGGACGCAATGACAGTCCAATATTGAACCAACCACTTTTCTAGCTTCCCTGCACTTTAGTGATTTTGATGGCAAAATATGGCGAGCAGGCCTGATGCTGCTGGGTGTAGGTATTAATGAGTCAGTGATTCTAAACGGTCGCGTAAATGTCTAAAATTATTCCATTTTCCTGAAGAATTAGCTTCCTTTCATTTGTGTTCCATCTTAGTGGAAGAGTCAGTGGAGGACAAATGGCTGCTGAGATTACTCTGCTATTTGTGCAAGGGATAATTTAATTTCCTATATGTTAAAGGCTGTTAATCCTTGATTTTTACTTTCCCCAGAAGATACAATAGCTCCCTTTTGGCTCTCTAAACACCCAGTGAATCCCCATAATCCACTTTGCAGTGATTACTTTAAAATGTACTGCTTAACTTGTTCTAATTTTTTTTTAAGAGAAAATTATTTTGTGCTTACCAATTGTAGCTTAGCGAGATTTTTACTGTTTGATTTACGGATAATTTTGCCCTTTTACCACTAAGGGGCGCTGTTTCATTGATTTTTTTTTTTTTTTTTTTTTTTTTTTCGGTGCGGGGGGGGGGGGNTTTTGCGGTGCGGGGGGGGGGGGTTGGAGTGGGAGTGGATGGGAATGGGCTTCCGCTGAAATCCCTTCTGTGCAGGTATCTGAATCGTTGAAACTTGACCTTCACATACTACCATTAAAATGCATCCAATTATTTGAGACAAAAAAAAAAACAAACCAACAAAACCCCTTAGTATTTAACAATGGCTTTATCCGAGGAACTCAAAGGTCCAGAAGTTCCAAGATTAATTAGAAACCAAGCTTCATTGATTAATACAAAAAAGAAAAAGAAAATCCTTTAAGTCTTAAAGCAGACTAGAAGAAAATTCAGTTATGTGCATAGTCATTTATTATTTAAAAATAGAAACATTACTTTTGTTATTTGATTTTTGGGTATTGATGCTATTTGATTGGATTAAGTTTTTTCTTTAAAGATTTATTTATGCATACAAGAACTGGGGTGTAGAATCCATCTCACTATGGGGAAGTGGGAGAATTCACCAGAGACAGAGTGGGGAGCAGAATAGAGGTATCTACTGAAACACACTGCTGAGAGGAGCAGTGGGTGAGATAGGAGAGGTCTGCTACGCCATGTGAGTCAGCTCCCTGGCCAGGACTGGGGGTTGAAATAATGCTGCAGTGACTGGTGATAGCTTGATAGCGCTGACTTTTACCCCTGTGCCACCAAGGAGGCCCTAAATTAAGTTTTGATCCCTTTTGTAGGATTGTTATTACTATTATAATTACTATTACTACTTTTATTACTGATATTGGAATATCAGTCTGCATAAGTAGTTATTTCACTGGATGAATGTATTTCAAGGCTTCTTCCTGCTTATTTTGCTGTTTTGTTACTGCATTGGTTTGAATTTGGGAAAGTGGATTCCATTTTATGTCTTGTAATGCTAGACTGTGAATTCTAAAAGTTTATGATTATAATAAATTGTGAAGAAATGGAAGAGAAAATAAGGTGCTACTACACTGGGGCACTGAGCAATGATGCTAACCTTTAGGAAATATTTCAGGTTTTGGATAAATATAAAGAAAGCATTAAGTATTTCAACTTAACTATTGGTGCTAAATAAAGAAAAGGCATATTAAATTACTACTCTGGGTGTTTAGGAAGAATGAGGTCTAAAACTTAAAGTCACTTTAAAAAAAACTAAAATAAAATTACATTTATATTCGACTTTCTTAATATTTTAGGCCTGAGCAAGTACACTATAGCTGCTTGCATTAGATCTCTACTGCTGTGTAACAAGACACCACAGATTTGGACTTTCAAAGCACTCTCATTTAGGGCCTCCTGGTGGCGCAGGGGCTTGAGTGCCACACTGTGGAGCTTCCACAGCCACTGCAGTGCGAGTTCTATCCCAGGCCAGGGAGGTGACCCACATGGCGCAGTAGACCTGTCTCCCTTGCTGCTCCCCTCAGCAGTGTATTTCAGTGGATCTGCCTGTTCTGCTCCCTGCTCTGTCTCTGGTGAATCCTCTCACCCCACCTCTGGCCTGTACCCCAGCTTTTATATGCATAAAAAAATAAAAAAATAGAACACTCATTTATAATGTCACAATTTCTGTAGGTCAGAAGTCTGGGCGTGGCCAACTATGCCCTCTGCTTGGGTCTCAGAAGACTAAAATTAAGGTGTCAAGTGAACTCTTCTGGAACTGACATGGTTGGTAGCAGATGTCATTTCCTTGAAGCTAAAAGATGGAGGCCTCTGTTGTTTCTCTGGCTGTTAGGCTGGGACTGTGTTAAGCTCTTAGAGGTCACCTGAGGATCCTTGCAATGTGGGCCCTCTATGTGCTTTGTCACATTTCAAATCTCCTCACCAGAAGAAGCCAGTCCCTTCAAGGGCTCACCTGATTAGGCCAGACCCACCAAGAATAACCTTCTATTTTATTTTATTTTATTTTTTAAAGATTTATTTATTTATACATACAAGAGCTGGGGTACAGGCCAGAGTCGCAGGAGGTGAGAGGATTCGCCAGACAGAGCAGGGAGCAGAACAGGCAGACTGACTGAAACACACTGCTGAGGGCAGCAGCGGGCACAGCAGGAGAGGTCTGCTATGCCATGTGGGTCCCCTCCCTGGCTGGCAGCAGGGATCGAACTCGTGCTGCAGTGGTTGTGGTTTGCTTCATAGTGCATTGTTAACCCGCTGTGCCACCAGGGAGGCCCAACCTTCTATTTTAAAGGCACCTGATTTGGAACTTGAATTGCATCTACAAGATACCTTCACATCAGCACCTAGACTAATGTTTGACTAACCTGGAGAAAGTGTGTCTATACCATGACATAGGAGCCATCTCAAGTATCTTCAGGTTGCTCTAACAAAAAACTATAGACTGGGTAGCTTATACACAGCAGAAATTTATTTCCCACTGTTCTGGAGGCTGGGAGTCTGAGATCAGGGTGCCAGCTTGGTCAGCCGAGGGCGCTTCATCCTTTTTACCTCTCCAAGTGCAGACTTCTTGTATCTTACAATGGCAGAATAGCAGACCAGAGGGTCTCTCTGGAGTCTCTTTTATAAGGAAGTTAACCCCATTTTTTCATTCTTGAGAGTACCACTTCATGATCTCCCAAAGGCTCTACCTACTAATGCCATCACCTTTGAGGGTTAGGATTTCAACATATGAGTTGTGGGGCAGGGTGGGGTGGGGAGCATATACATTCAGGCCATAGCTCTATCATATTGATTGATAATAGACATTTGAACTCAATAAATATTTAAAACTATGGTATGTATTAAGTGTCTGGGAGCAACATAAATAAATAATCTTAAAAAGAAACAAGAGCCAAACCAGTAATTCTGAGGTTCTACAAAACTAAATGGATGATAGATAATGCTGCCTCAGTTAGTTCAACCCAAGGAGTGAAAATTCCACCAATATAAGCCCACATTCTAGTAATGTAAGGAGCACAGATTTACACGGGGCCCAGAATTCATTCAGGAATCTTTGTAGAGTCTAGTCGCTTTTGCTAATAGTGTTGCCGACCTGGGGTTTCTTTCAGAGCTTTTAGCTCCCTGCAAAAGAATTTAGCAAGGAGGCAAGACAAATGGCATCCAGATGAGGTTTTATTAAGCTTGTGCATAAGGGAAGGAGGACTGGAAGAGAAAATTTCCAGCAGAATGAGAGATATGAAGGGGGTTTTAAGGAGAGGGTCTACCTGGGTGGAGCAGAGGGGAGCAATGTTATGCAAATTCTGGGTTGAACTACACTGGGGCACATGCAGATGGCTTATATGTGTCTTCATATGTCACATGTCTCATTAGCATCTTAAATCTCCACCCAGGGCTGATGTACCTAGCATGCTAATGAGACGTCAGTCACTCTTGTGCAGGGCTTTAACTGCGCATGTGGGGCCCTCAGACATGCCCCCCTCTAGGAAATTGTTTCCCTCCAGGAAACAATCATCAGTCAGGATATAGCACCTTTTGTCAGACTTGGTGTCTTTGGTCAGTCAGCTGTGCCAGGTGGTTTAAATGAGCTGTCAGGCAGCCACCTGCAGCTGGAGATTTAGCCGGCCTGCTCCAGCAGGACTGGAACTCTTATCCTAAGGCTGGAAACTTTATTTCCTGGGACTATTTCAACAGGATCAGCTTGGAGGGGGTTGTGTGTCTGTGGGGTCCTGTGGATAAGAACCACTCAGTTGCTACCTAAAAGGAGAGATATTGTATCTCTCAGATTAGGATTCTTCCTTAAAACCCCACTGTGACAGGTGATGGAATACCTAGCATTTTTTGAGGATTTTGAATTTTATTTTAAAAAAAAATATTTATTTACACGTACAAGAGCTGGGGTACAGGCCAGAGTCGTGGGAGGTGAGAGGACTCACCAGAGACAGAGCGGGGAGCAGAACAGGCAGATCTGAAACACACTGCCGAGGGGAATAGCCGGTGAGGCAGGGCAGGTCTGTTGCGCCATGTGGGTCCCCTCCCTGGGCAGGGATCGAACTCGTGCTTCTGTCCTGTGGATGCTTCACACTGAGGTGCTCAATCCATTGTGCCACAGGGAGGCCCGGATTTTGAATTTTAAATTTAAAATGCCCTCTTCATCACGGGCCCTTCGTGGTGTAGTCCACTCCCGTCCCCAAGCCTCGGAAAGCCAAGTATCTGCTGCCCTTCTTCCGTGCATGTGACGGGATCATAACCGTGATTAAGGAAACTTCCCGGATTAGTGTTTGGATGGGGGAAGCAGGAGCGCTTTCTTTTCTTTCTTTCTTTCTTTTTTTTATTAAGTCTGACATTTAAGAGATAGCGTTAAAAGTATTCTGCCTGGGAGAGAAGAGGCTTGGATCTTCAGCACCTTTCATCGAAACCATAAGGCTCTTGTTATGTTTATCATTTTAGCCTTCAAGGGCTTATCTCTTCCGACTTGGAGAACTGAAAGCATTTTGATCCTCTTCCATTTCTACAAACAGTGTTCTCTAATCAGCTTGAGGCATCATGGTTGATCAGAGAAAACCATTTTCTCCCTCCCTAATCCAAACAGTACCTGCCAATTCCCCTATCCAGAATCAAGAGGAAGGGGTGTTCTTTGAGCTTCAGAGCCCATTATTTCAGATGTACCAGAGAAGGTAGCCTGAAACCCAGTGCCTCATTAATAGATGCAGGCCGTGGTGGTGTCTATAGACTTAAAAGCAAAGCACATGTCCACCAAACATTTTGATTTCTGGAAGGCGATTGTGATATTTGTGATTTTAAAGCAATGGTGTTTTATTAAGTTCATTATTGGAGTAAAATGTAAAAAGGATAAACAACTAAATAGAAAGCAAAGTGTATTGTTGATCATGTTGTTGATCAATAGTGAATAGGCTGTAAGAAATCAGCTCCTTTTCTTAAACTTTCAATTTTAGAAACATTGGGGGTATGTTTTTCTATATGTGATACACATATCTATGTATATATATGAAGCTATAGGAATGTATACATGTGTAAAATCAGTTAAGATTGCCTGGGTTATGCTGCAGTAACAAACAACCCTCAAATATCAGTGGGTTAAAGCAACAAAAGATTTATTTCTTGTTAATACCATGTGTCTCTCAGCTCTTTGTTGTTCTTACCAAGAGACCTAAGTTGATGGAGGCTCCTTGTCAATGCTTCTGGGCAAAAAAGGACAATGAAACAAACTGTAACCGCTCTTAAAATTCCAGTTGGAAATGACACAAGTGGCTTCTCACATTTCTTCTTTTTTTTTTTTTTTTCAGAGATTTATTTATTTATGTGTATAAGAGCTGGGTACAGGCTAGAAGCGTGGGGGTGGTAGGAGGGTTTACCAGAGACAGAGTGGGGGACAGAACAGGCAGATGGACAGAAATACACTGCTGAAGGCAGCGGTGAGACAAGTAAGGTCTGCTGCGCTATGTGAGTCACCTTCCTGGCCAGGGGTTGAACTCATGCTGCAGTGACTGCGGATGCTTCATAGTGCTGCACCTTAACCCTTGCCCCACCAGGGAGGTGCCCTGCTTCTCATATTTATAGCCTAAGCAAATCACAGAGTCATACCCAATCCTAAGGTAGAAGATAGAGCTAGAAATATTTGGTGACCAGAGCAAGTGATTTATAAAATGTATAGATTGAAAAGGAAGTAAATAACTTCAATTATAGCAGGAAAGAGAGTCAATTTTGATTTATCATTGTGATATTGTTCCATCAATAAATTCAGAATCAGTGAAACATAGTTATACTCATCGAACATACTGTCATCAATGAGAAAGATAAGTCAGGTCTTTAAGTAGACAGACAAATATCATCCAGAAACTTGAATTTAAAAAAAAGGGTAAGTATTAGAATACCATGATATCAATTATGGTAAAACACACACAATTTATAAATGTGTTTGCATGCATGTATGTGCACATGTGAGTGCACAGGAAAAGGCCTAGAAGGGTTATTAGCAACCAGTTACTATTCAGGGGGGATACACAGGGATTTGTGTGGCATGTAAGGGACCCTATACTTTACATAATCACCTCTTAACGTTACATAATCGCATATTGTTTGAATTAATTACATCCATTTATTCATGTATTACTTGTTGTATTAGTTTCCCAGGGTTGCCTTAACAATTACTGCACACTTGGCAAAACAGAAATTTTCTGCTTCCAGGTTCTGGAATTGAGGCTCATGTTCCCTCTGAAGACTCGAGGGGAGGATCCATTCTTCCTCTTCCAGCTTCTGGGGGCTGCTAGCATTGCTGGACTTGTGACCATGTCACTCTGTCTCTGCCTCCATGGTCATTTCTTCCTCCTCTTTTGTGTGTCTCTTCTTTGTGACTCTTATAAGGACATAGATTGTTGGATTTAGGACTCACCTGGATAATTCAGTTTGATCTTATCTTAAGAGCCTTATAATTCTTTTTCCAAACAAGGTCACATTCCCAGGTTCTGGGGATTAGGACATGGACCTATTTGGGAGAGGGAGGCATTATTCAACTTACTATGTTTGTGTAGTATGAGAAACGTTAGAAAGGCAAAGATTGAGAAAAGGAAATTATTATGAGAGTGATTGCTTCTAAAAGGGAAACATTTCAAACTTTCTATAGTGAATTTATGTAACATTTAGAATCAGAAGGAAAAAAATAGAGCAATAATAACTATCGCAGTAAAAACAAAGCATAGGCAGGTCCTAACTTACATATACTCTGTTAAAAATGACCCTGACACATCAGAAAAAAAGTGGAAAGGTCATATCTTCAAACTCAATGATGGGGCCAGGTGGGAGGGGGCGGCTTACATTTAGGGCCAGGGACCCTATATTGATCTTGGGTTTTTAGAACCCCAAATTCCTCTCATGCACCCCAGAGATTTATCTGGGACTAATGCTTATGAAGAGCCACCCACTTGCCAGAAAAGCAGAAAAACACTTTAATAGCTTTTTAGTGTTGATTTGTAGAAATGAAAATGCTTTTTTCCCCCCCAAGAAGCAAGGTTGTAAGCATGGATTAATTTCAGCCCACTGGTGTGTCTTGTTTCATCTGCACCATATATAAAATTTGTTCAAATTAGTTGCCAACTATTCTCAAATAAAATTTTGGTTTCTGGCTTCTCCTCATCTGCTGCCTTGGGCCTACATTCTCCCAGAGCAGCTGTGGGCTGGAGCTGGGGAGCAGCTGCCCACTTTACATGGGGCATGACAGCAGTCTCCTTCACTCCCTATTTTTCTGACTTGACTCTCCATATGTGCACTGTCCATCTGGCCACTCTGGGCATTTCGAGTTCACCAACCCCTGATGAATTAACGGAAATGGCATATGTTATTGTGTGGGTAAGTGGATTGGTGCAAAATTTTACTTCTAGGGGAAAATGCATCATTCTAAGTTCCAAGTAGCCAACAAATGAATTTGAAGCACACAACCTGTGCACAAATTGGTGACTCTCCTCCAGTGGTGTTTTACAATCTGCTTAGACAAGCAATGGGAAATACATATCCAGATCCAGATCCATATATGCTCAGATATCAGAAATTCAATTCCATGGGCTATTTGGAAATGAAGTTGCAAAATTCTGCTGAGGATAGTTATGTGACTTGAGCGTGCATGCACCCCCGGGGCCAGGGCTTGCTTTCATTCCACTCAGGCATCCTCACCCTCACAGCGGGGACTCACAAGACAGGAACCCAAATTAACTTCCTCATTATTGGGCTAGAACTGGGGACCTTTACAGAATTTCTTCACTGGAGCAATGTTGACATGTAGCGTGTTTCCAGTGAGGCTCTTGAATTTCTAATTAGAGCTGAGCTGTGGAGGTGAGAGGAAGCGGATCGTAAGTAAGGGAGTTTTGCTTCAACTGGAACAGGAGCCTTTTGGGGGAGACAATCCTCTCTAATTTCCAGAGTTCTCGTTGACTTGCAAGGACTCTGTAGAGGGAAATGTTCCTAGATTGATAAATACTTAGTAAGCACCTGCTCTGCGGGAGGCACTCAGCCAGGGCACACCCAACAATGAAGATGTGGATGAAGCTCACAGACCAAGGAGTTTTCAACCGGATCAGAAAGTGGAGACACAAGAGGTAAGAGGTTAAAGAAGAGCATACTGTTATGCAGAGCAGGTGATCTGTAACGTTATGTAAAGCAGGTGATATGCCACAGGTGGTGAGTGATGAACTGCTGTGGATGGTGGAGACCTCAGTGTACTGTGCAGACCACCCACCATGTACCCTTGCTTGGTTGAGCTAGTGTTTGGTACCTGAAGGATTTGAAAAACATGCAGTGATTATTCTGGTCCCTAATTCCTCCTTCAGGAAGACCTTTACCTCTGAAATTGAATGAGCTGCTTTGATTAAGCTTGCAGGGTTCCCACCACCCACCGCTGGGGACCACGTCCTTCTGCTCACGTTACATTGCTCCCATCGAACCATTTGTCTGACCTTCACCGTGGAGGTGAAGAATGTCCACTGTGCCTCCCCCCTTCAACTGAGTCCCCTTGAAATCTATGAACTGTTGCGTTTATGGAGTAACTGAGTTAAAGGAAATACCAGAAGTGACATTCCGTTTCTGTTGAATAGTCATTAATTACGACAATGCCTTCACCAGACAGGCAAAGCAAAGAAATGGGTCCCCTGACTGTGCGGGATTGTTGCTAAATGCAAAGACAAAATCGCTAGGCCAAGCCTGCACTTAGGTACAATTGAGGATGCATTGGTTAACAGGATTCAGAGGAAACCTGTGCTTAAGTCTTTTTATTCTTGCTATTCCTTTGTCTTCTTCAATTTTTCCCTGTCGGGCATCAAGTTCCTTTTCTCTGCCCTTTGTGCTCCCTCTGCTTCGATCTGCATCTCCCTTCTTTGCCCCACAACCCAGTCGGCATTGATATTCATTCCAAAAAAATTACCCTGCCCATTGTGTGGTAGAAAGCCGAGAACTGGTGACGGGTGCAACTGCTCGAATATATAAACATGACTTTTTCTCAGGGAGCATCTAAGATGCCAGTCTTAGCAGCCTCATTTTAAAAACTATTTATATTCACAAAAGTCTATAATAGCATTTTTATTGTGAATGCCTGTGATTTGGGCGCCTTTTCTCCCATGCCAGTTTCTTATTATCGTTCAACACTGACTACAGCCTTAAATGATAATGAAAACAGAAACATTTTTTAAAAGGCAAAGACTGTTTTCCATGTCCTTCCCTATACACGTGCTCCCCTGCCGAAGGGGCTGGCTTTGTGTTGATACGTCTGCACTCGACTCCTTCAAAACCCAAGTTCACATCCTTAGCAGCCTCGACTCAGTCTTTTATTCTTCTGAAGAGAATAAGCGGAATAGATTATTCAATGTATGGGTGTCTTTCCAACGAGAATTTAACACCCAGAGGCTCTCTGTGGTCCCTGGGAATGCTGGGGTGCTTATCTTGCTGTCTGGGCCCTGGGTTCCAGAACCTAGCCTGCCCCCCTAACCTCCCAGGTCACAATCTTGCCTCTGAAGAGAGATGTTTATTTGGGCCTTTCTCCCCTCAGTTCCTGCCGTTTCTTTGCTTTCATGACGTGACCTGCTGTTTTCATCCCTTAGCTTTTCCAAAGCATTAAAAAAAAAAAATCAAATAACAAAACAGTTACCCTCAGAGTCAAAGTGTTACAAATATAAGCTTGTTATCTGTGTTCCATTATGATGAATACCTCACCAATTCTCATGCCACGTGTATGACTGACTTGCAATTATGGGTTGTGTTTTATAGAAGCTTTGAATGATATTCTCCCCTGGCTGTTCTTTAAGTGAGGCATGGCACCCCTGGGTCACATGAGAAAGGGTGGATTTTACAGACTCCACCCTAATGGCATTTTTTTTAAAATCCCAAACCTAGATATTGGAGCTGTAATTAGTGATGCAATAATAATACCTTCCATTTGCTATTTTATGCCCTTTCAAAACTGTTTTCTATGTTCTTGTGCTTGATTTTCCACAAAAATGCTTCTGGCAAAGGTGGTGCAGAAACTCTGGCCTGATTTTATAAGGAGACAGACAAAAAATGAGGTTGACTGATTTGTTCTTCAGCAGTCTACCATAGACCTGGGATTGAACCAGATTTCATGAGTTCAAAGTGAGTGGTTTCCTTACTGTTACTGCATTTGTCACAAACCCAAGGCAATTGCTTCTGCATGCAAGATTTCAGTTGATCCAGGGATGACCTCCTAGGATAAGTCTTTTATCCTCATCTTTCAGTTCAAGAAGTAGAAGCCCAGAGAGGTTGAGTTACCAAGGTCAATAGGGTGATAAACACAACAGGCAGCATTTCACTCCAAGACTCCAAGTTCATTGTTCTTGGTGATGCTTTGCTGACCGCTGATGATACTACCGCTCCCTCAGGGGTCTTGGCCAAAAACGTAGATTCCTTGACTCATTTCTTCTCTTAGCTCACACCTAAGCCACCAGCAAATCTTACAGAGTCTACCTTCAAAATAGATTCCAAGTCAGCCATTTCTCGCCACCTCTGCTTTGATCCTGGTCTAAGCCTTTGTTCTTTCTCACTGGGTTGCTGCCCTGGTCTGTCGGGCTAGTCTCCAAAGGTGGTCCTCAAGGAGCCAGGCCTCCCAGGAGTCATGCTCACGTGGTTCTCCAACATTGAATCTCAGCCCATCTCTGACTCATTTTAATCAACATAAGCTGAAAGAAAGTGATTCTCTGCATTTCTGATTTAAGTGGCAAGAAGCCTTTTGGGCTTCCAAGAGCCCTGAGCCACCTGGGAGAAGTCCAGCTCTTCTGCTGGACAAACTAAGAGACCACGTGGAGAGGTCATGTGATGAAGAAGGCCCTGCATGCTGGAGTCACCGAGCAGTCAGTGTCCCAGCCCAGACCGTCTCCACAAAGGTGCCTGACATGTGACCTCTCGGTCAGTTCTACATTCATCTGCCTGCTGCCCAAACTATAATCTCCAGGAACAGGAGAGCTCAATTAAGCCACAGAATCATTAGCAATAACACAGTGGTGGTTGCTTCTAGACAGTGTTTGAGGTTGGTTTGTTATGTAGCAGTAGATAGGGAACATTTAAGGGGCAAGGAACTGCTCCCATTCTCACTTGCCCCCAGGCCTTTTCCACACAAATTATTTTTGAATTGTCATAAGATATACATTTCATAAAGATTTCTATCTTAACCATGTATAAAAGTGCAGTTCAGTAGTTAGGTATATTCAGCATTTTTCAGAATGTCTTTCATCTTTCTAAGCTGAAACTCCATACCATTCAACACTAATCTCAGGCTTCACTCTCTCCGGTCCCTGCAGTCACTATTCTACTTTCTGTTTCTATCACTTGGAAATCATACAGAACATGTCTGGCTTCTTTCTCAGTGTGTTGTGCTCAAGGTCCCTCCATGTTTTGCCTGTGATTGAATGTCCTTTTGGTTCCTTCTGCCTGACTCTTGTGAATATTGCAGGCATACAAGTATCTCCTTGAGACCCTACTTTCAATATGTATTCAGAAATGAAATTGTTGGATCATCTAGTAATTTCATTTTAAATTTTGTGACGAACTACCACATACAGATTTTAAAACAAATTTTGTCACTTCCTGGTTCAAAACTCTCTGTTGACTTCTCATTACTTTTAGAATAATAGTCAAGACCCTTACCATGGCCTGTGAGACCTGAAATATCTGACCTATGGCCACCGTACTACCTCGTTTCCTGTGCTCTCTCTCCTTTTACCATCCTTAGCATCTTGCTGTTCCTTGTCCCCCAGGCGTGAACCTACCTCAGGGATTGTGCACTTGACCTTCCCTGGGTAGTAAAGTGACTTGAGAACTCATTTCACACAGGTCTTAGTTCAAATGTCCCTCTTTCCCAGAGGCCTTCCCTGATCACCCAATTTAAACTAGCACTCACTATCATTGCAAGGTCTTTAGTTTTATTTTTTAAAGATTTATTTACTTATTGCACAGAAGAACAGAGGTGTGGAGAGTGAGAGGATTCACCAAAGACAGAGCGGGGAGCAGAGCAGGCAGATATACTGAAATGCACTGCTGAGGGGAGCAGACAGGAGAGGTCTGCTGCACCATGTGGGTCACCTCCCTAGCCAGGGATTAAACTCAGACCACAGTGGTGATAGTGCTGAGACTTAACTCCTAGGCCCTCATGTCTTTATTTTTAATTAATCATTTTATCTCTACCTTATAAGTAGGGGCACACACCCATAATACTAAATAAGTACCTGGCATTGTTCTAAACACTTCACATGTTTATATAATTGATCTTAACATCTACCCTTGTGAATTAAGTATTATTATTTCCATTTCACAAATGAGAAAACTGAGACACCAGATGTTAATAACGTGCATAAGATCCTATAGTTAGTAATCGACAGACATGGGATTGAACCAAGACAGCTGGGATCCAGAACCCACTATACTGTGCTCATATCATTATAAATACATATGTGTAAAATATGTATATGTCATATATGTGCTCTCTGTCTCTCTCATCAGGTCTATGCTGCATGAGCACAAAAACTTTGTTTTGTTCATTGTTCCCCAGGGCTTAGAACAATGTCTGGTACATGTTATGTTTTCAATAAAAATGCAGTGAGTGAATAAGTTCTTTGTGTATTAAAAAATGGGTTTTTTTTATTAGATGGCCACAATCACTTATCAACACTTTCATGTTCCCAAGACATGTGTGGATAAAATTTATTACCATGAGGGTCTTTATTTTTAAAGTGTTTGTGAGGAATCGTAAAACTCTCAGTTCTTTTCTGCATGACTCTGGTTGACCTGAGAAGCTCAGTTAGTGAAACAGCAGTTGTGTCTAGTAGGTGCTTAATAGTAATTCCTGCGGTGAGGGATTTGTGAGCTGCTTGAGGACGGAGATGTGTGTGTTTCATCTCTGTGTCCCCACAGCCGGGCCCACTGCTGTGCTACACAGTCTTTGTTGCTGTGGTAGAAGAGAAGAATTTTTTGAGTGGATCTAGCCGACTGTGCAGTGGCTGTGAGTAAATGTGCTTGTTTTTGCAGAAGTAGCTACAAGGAAATCCCGTGTGCAAATTCGGGCTAAAGACTCTGTGAAGAGATACCGTTTTCAGCGTCTTTCATTTTATTTTCCCCCCCAATCCTACACATCAAAAGCATCATTTTAAAATAGGATTTAGTGTCAGCTTGTTTGCACCACTAAAAGAGAGTTAGAAAATACCATGATTTCCTTCATCATTTTCTCCTGTTAAAGAACACCTATTAATGTAAAACATGTCTCCTCTTCTCAGCTTTTGGAAGAAGCCATATTTCAGACGTCTGCCCAGTGTCTTGTACAGAGAAATTGCTTCACAAACGAATACTGAACGAATTATTTAATTAATCGTTCTCTTTAGAAATAGCTAAGAAAGAACAGCTCAGATCCACGATTGGTTAGCTTCCTAATTGGGATCCAGCTGTGGTTTAACATATTATTATTTTTTTCCTCTAGTTTCAAGTATACTTAGGAGAGTCCTTCCAGTCACCTTTCCCACTGGATTGTCATCGAAATGCAGGTTGGAAGTAAAGAAGACCAGCGTCTATTGAAGAGTGGCATCAACGCATTAAAAGGTACCCTGGTGGCCTTAAAGACTTAATGCGGCTTTTTAAAATGGCTAATTTATACACTGGGCTACTTCAGCTCGCCCCAGCGCACTGGATCACATTATACAGAAAAGTAGATGGAATACACATATAATAGGCCACGGCTGTGCTCAGTTATGACCTTATTTTCACTGATAAAGACAAATTTCATCATTCGCTCTTAGCAATGTCAGTCTTTTATCTTTCCCTGGACTCATGAGGACACAAGTCACATCCTGCTTGCTGTGTGTATATATGCGCTTGTGTGTGTGTGTGTGTGTGTAAAAACTTGGGCAGCCAATCCTCACAAAGGCGATTCATTCATTTGCATTCAGAAATTCTGTTGGCTAAAAAGCAATAAAAGTGTTTGGGGCTTCCCCTCTCCCCCACTCTATAAAAAGTGGCTCACTGGTGAAATATAAGCCTTCACTCATCGCACAGAACTACTGTAAAAAATAGCATTTGGCAGTGGGAAGTGGAACTTTTGCTTGAGGAACTGATGTGTAAATATAATATTTGTACATTTCTTAGATGACCATGGATACTTGTCAATGCTTTTGTGTTCCAAAATCTTGCATGGATAAAATTTACTATGGTGTAGGTCTTGAGTTTTACAGTATATGTGAACATTGGTACAGTGCAGGGTGTAGAGTAAAGTGGGAAGAGAAACAGGGCTGCAGAGAAGTAGAATGGTAATGTTAAGTGAAATATTAATTTAACGCACAGGCCTTTCATGAGAAAATAGGGTGCTTCCTTCCCCCATGTTACCTGCCTGCTCTAGCCCATCTCAGTGTCCTGGTCATGCACGTGTGTTTCTGACCTCTGACCAGGAGACCTGAAATTTCTCAAGGAAAACAAATGAAGAGTGAGGAGGTGGAGGATGGCATGCTCCTGCATTGCTGAAGGCGGGTTCCCCCTGCTGGGGCATAAATCCAGCGGGGAAGCCTAGATGTTGATTTTCAAAGCAGGAGCTGCATCTTCCTTTATGCTCTGCGCTGTGCTAAGTACAATGTTGGCGCTAGATAAATGTTAATAACAGCAGCCATAATGATGATGACAGTAATAATGTGGCAGCCCACCTCCTGCATGCCAAGGGAACTTAAGAGATTTAACCGTTTCTTGTGATTTATATTAATGCACCGGAGGCATAGGGTTCTTGTCCAGCCTACTCTGACCTCCTGGCGTTTTTCCTGTTCTGCCATCTGCTTGGAAAGGTAAGAGGGAGGCTGCAGAGACCCGGACTCCCTGCATCTTCATCTTTAGAGCAGTCACTCTAAGAGAGAGCAAATGAATCCCTCACATATTCTGTCTGCCAACCAGACCCCTCTGTCTGAGATCCTTTAAAAAAAAAAAACAAAACAGTGACACCTTCTTTTTAATTACTCGTTTTTTGGTCCCACTTCAGAACTCTGCCTTTTAAATAAGCTACACCAGAGTTTTTTTTCCTTCTCTGTAATTAAAGACAGTGGGCGGTATCCTTTGGTCTTATTTTCTTATAATTCTAATTACACTGATCTTGGCTTAAAACAACACTGAGAAGTCTTGAGATGATATGTATTTTCTGATTTACTGAGGATTTTCTTCTCCCAAGCCTCTTAAAAGAAGATACAGCTACGAGACAGCCCATCTCTGAGAACCAAACCTAACGAATTTGCCTTATCCTAGATGAAGGACGAGGAGCCCTGCTGGGGAGCACCCTGATTCACTGGGATTCTGCCACGAGGAGGAGCAGCCATCTGGGGGGAAGTCCAGGTTGGGAGTCAGCTCCAAGAAATTTTCCCAGGCACGAAGCGGTGGCTGTCTCTAAGGGGCAGGGCGCTCTCCAAAGCACCCGCCTGGTCGCGTTTAGGTGAGTCCATAAGCCATTGCCCTTCCTCCTCCTCTGTCTCCGAGCTCCTGCTCTAGCAGAGCCTCTTGCAGTGCTGCCACACTCTGCTTCCTGGAGTGCTGCGATTCCAAGGGAAAGGACCATGAGCACTGGGGCCAAGAGTGACATCTAAGTCCCAGCCTGGTGATATAGTCTTGGGCAAATGATTTTCCCTTGAGCTCTGGGGTCCTGTTCCACAACAGAGGATCATGATATCTACTCAGCAGAGCTCCTGGAAAGGGTGTATATGATAATGAATGCTGCGTGAGGGATGCGTCTGGCCAGCTAGGTCACCATAAATGTGGCCTCGGTCCTTTGTCAGATGTGTTAGCAAGGACCTGGCAGGGTGGGAGGATTTTTGAAGGACTGAATAATAAAGACAGTCATTCTTGACACCACATACAGACACACACACACACACACACAATGTCTATCTTATCCCCTCTACCTGTCCCCACCCATCCTTTTCTCATGCCCTTTCCCACTGCCTCCTCCTCCACAAGGCTTACCTTAGTTATTTCTAGTTTACATTGATCCTGCCCAACTCTTTTGTACTTACTGCCTCAACTGCATGTCTTAACATTTCATTATAAACTGTCATTATTCATATGTGAAGAGCTTTTCTCTCTAAGGTAAACTCCCTGGGAATGGACTAAGCATCATTCCCTCCCTCCACCCCCTGATGTTTTTGTAACATCCAGTACAATGCCAGGCATACAGTAAATATTTAGTAATTTGATTATTAAGTGCAGTATTATTCTAGTCCCACCTGAAGATTCACTTTGTGCTTTTTATGTGTCTTTTGTATCTCCATAGCAGTTCACCAGGGCTAACCATTCAGATGCTCCTAGGTACTCAATAAACATTTGCCAGGTTAAAATTACCTTTTGCAGTTGAGGGGTGGGTTTGAGATGTGGCCAGCCACTGATATGAAATGTATAGCAAGAGGCCTGGGCAGAAAAAGCTGAACGTACAAAAGGTTCTGAATGCCTGGAATTTGGAGAAGACTTTTCTTCCTTTGTAACGGTTTGTAAATCCTGTGGTAGGGCGGAGTCTGTGTAGAGAGTTTGTAGACTTTGCTTCTGGTCTTGCTTGGGACAATCTATCTGGTAGGCTGGGTCTGCAACCATGTAGTTCTCTGGCTTGCAGTGAAAAAGCAAGTTTCCAGGCCTCCCTGGTGGTGCAGTGGGTTTGCACTATGAGGCAAACCGCAGCCACTGCAGCACGAGTTCGATCCCTGCCCCCTGGCCAGGGAGGGGACCCACATGTTGCTGCAGACCTCCTACCTCACTCGCTGCTCTCCTCAGCAGGCTACTACCGTAGATCTGCCTGTTCTGCTCCCCACTCTGTCTCTGGTGGATCCTCTCACCACCCACACCTCTGTCTCTGTCTCTGTCTCTCTGTCTCTGTCTCTCTCTGTCTCTCTCTCCCCCCCCCCCACCCTCTGGCCTGTACCCCAGCTCTTGTATGCATACATAAATAAATCTTAAAAAAAAAAAACAAACCCAAGTTTCCTCTTGACTCAAGAGCCCTTTGGAAACCTGGCACCGCTCAGTGACCCTATTGACAGGCCCTAGTTTCTTCTGATGGTTTCGATCTTGGCCCATAATCCTTAAATAGACAAAACTTCCAAGGAGGCTGACTTGTATTGGACTGAAAGTCACTGGGCTGCCACAAGAATATAAAACCAGGCCCCAAGGGAAGGAAAGGCAGTTATTTCCCAATTATCCACAGGTTGGAGGCAGCAGTGGGGCTGCCCAGCTAGAGAAGTCCTGAGACGGTGACTCTGCCTTCCCAAAGTGGGACCAGGAAACTCGGCAGCAGCACCCCTTCTTGGGCTGCTCTCTGTCTATCCCCCTGGCTGTCAGGAGGCTCACTGTCCTTTGGGGTGTGTGCATAGCCCTGCTTCCACCCCCTCTAGGGGCCCTGGCTCAGGGAACCAACCTGACCCCCAGAGTTAGTCCTTTTGTGCCTCTAAGTGTCCACTTAACATAACACAGACGCTTCGATTCGGGAACTGTGAGACTTTTATAGGCAATTGAAACCAGAAACAGCAAAAGCCAGCACAGGCACAGCCCCAAATTCTGAGCCTGAGTTGGCTTCCTTCTGTTAGGTGGCAACATGCAGGGGTAGACTTAAACAGTCGGAGCCGCGGGGAAGGTCAGTTAGTGACCCACACAGCTGTGTTTCTCTTCCACTCAGCCTGATTTCTTTCACACTTCCTTTGAGTGCTCCCAACAGTCAAGGACAGGAGTCCTTGGGGCCCAGCTTCGTGAGAGCTGCAGGGCAACAGTGGGCTCTCCAGGAGCGCAGCCTGCATGCTTCTGTTAACACACTTCATGAGGCAGCCAGACAGGCAGCATTAGAGTTACCATCAATCATCACACTGAAGAAACTGAGGCAGCGGAGGGAGAGGAGGGCTGCCTGAGCCGCTTCATCCAGTGGGAGAGGAGAAGGCTGCCCTGGCCAGGCTCCTTCTGCCCTGGTTCCCTTTGCCAGGGGTTCAGAGGTGAAGCGATAAAGCACCAGTCTGCAGGAGCCACATTGCAAATCTGGCACCCCACCATAGCTGTCTTTTCGGGGCCCCTAAATCGAATACATTTTGATTCAATTTGTATGTTCTGGATTAGTGGAAGGGAACGAGGTTTAAAAGAGGTCAACTCCATTACTCAGCGTTATTAATGATGTTGTCGACCGTTAAAATCTCAAAAAACTAGGAAACTAATAAATTTTACATATTGAAAAATCACAGATGGATCAGGCAAATGGATAAATTCTTAAAAGTATTTAATATCTGTTAAGAGGACAGCATGATAAATTCAATATTGAAAACCAATATCAGATTCACAATTACAGGCCATTTATCATAACCAACTGCATGGACAGCATCTTATTGCAGGGAGCACAGTGTGATTCATAAGCAGAGACCCGGAACAAGTCCATATGAAACGAGAAATAAATCTGCTTTACATATTGGAAACTTATTTCCACTTCCTATCTTTATTGCCAACAATAATGTTAGCTTTCAAGAACAAATTGTTACACATTAAACCCATGCATAATGAGCCCAATTGAGTCCAAAACTTCCTTAAAAAGAGCTTTAAATTATTCCAAATTAGGTTATTAGCTTTAACTCTAATTCCCCAGAGAGGGCCCACCAATCTTATAGGAAGTTTCAGCACTTACCAAACAGTTGGTTTTTCAGCTTGGGCCCCAAAGTGTTGGATTCGTTCTTGTCTCCCCTTTCCACCTCCCCAAAGAATGAACAGGGTCAGGCAAAAGAACAAATGTGATCATACTTAACAGAAGTGTTATTTAAGCAAATCACATCTTATTTTTGATTTAAGGTGAATTATGCTGCTTTCTTTGAATATTCAGGTAATTACGGTAAATGGAATGATGTGAATTCAGACTCTTGCTTGTCAGGGCCAGGACGTCAGCTCAGTTTCTGTTTTGCTGCATAGACATCTTGGGGTGGGGGCAGGAAGGTGGCTTGGCTGTGACAGCTCTCATTCTGCTCACTGTCCAGGCAGACCCAGCTGACAGGACCCTGATCAATATCCAGGATGAATTGTCTTTTAAGTTTAGTTTTTCCTGGTTTCAAGAATGAGGTGCTTAAATGTGGAAAATTGGCAATGTGCAGGGGGAAAAATCCTAATGCTCTTACAGAAACCGTGGCTAATTACATTTTCACAGTTTCCTTCTTCCTTTTTTCTTTTTTGTTGTGCACTTTTCTTTACATGGATACAATTTCTATCCTATCCAATCTTAATTTTAATGGTTATATAATAGTCCATTATCTCACTACGAACCCTTTCTCTAATACTGGGCACTCAACTCTTCTTCATTATAAATAACACTACAACAATAATCTCTGTGCATGCATTTTTAGGTGAATTTCTGATTGTTTCTTTAAAATTCATTCCCAGAACTCTCATTACAAGGCTAAACAGTGTGAACATTCTAACAGTCTTGACATCTACTAAGACTAAAAAGAGAATTTTATGTAACTCCCTCATTCCTGTACTCGTTGAGTGTTTGTACAAGCCGCAGCCACAGTCTACAGATGAATCTCATGGACTTTGGGGTCAGACCCCTTTTCATTCAAGTTCTGGGTCTGCTACAGTCTAGCTGGGAGACCTGGCCATTCAGAGCCTCCACTGCCTCACCTGTGAAATGGGCATCATAACCCCACATCTCAGAGTGTGGTAAAGGTAATTTTGCCCAAGGCATCACCCTTCATGGGCACCACACCTCCTGTCCCCGTGCCCAGGTCACTTCTCTTTTTGGTCTGTCATTTCATTTCTTTTCTGGTTTGTCAAACTCTCTTTCATGGATTTAGGTGTTTCAGTTATCATACTTCTATCAAATCTTCCCTGGTATCTTCCTAGGCAACATGAGTATGTTTGTTCTCGGTCTTCTAGGCTCCTGTAGCACCTGTGCATACCTGAGATGCAGCAGTCTCAGTGTCACCTGTTGTAGTAGGTGAGGTGTGTTCAATCTCTCGCTCTGTACTGGGCACTCTGCAACAGTCAATATCATGTCCTAATAATCCTGTATTTTCTTTGTATCTACTGTAGCACCTGACAAAATGGAAGGGCTCAATAAAAGTTTGTTAAATGTAGCATAAGGAATGGGTTGATCAAAGAAATCCATAAATGGTATATGCAATGGCAAATTGAATTTTAACTGAATTGAAAGCTACTGGGCTTAAATTTTTTATTTATTATGGGCTCTTGTGTATATATGCACTTGTGTTTTCTAAGTCTCAAAATAATGTTATTTGCAAAGCATTTCTGTGCAAATTCCTGATATTTAAAAATGTGCAAAGAATTTCAGGGGACCCTATATAAACCGAGCAAAATATAATGGAGAAGTCCATGATATATGTGGGACACTGAAGCCCAGGAAAGCGAGACCACTGATTATTGGTACCCTGAATTTCTGGCCTATCTTAACTAGAGTACAGTTAAAGCTGAAGTTTAAGGGCCTCCCTGGTGGCACAGGGGTTAAGTCTTAGCACTGTGAAGCTATCTGCAGCCACTGCAACAGGAGTTGGACCCTCATCCAGGGAGCTGACCCACAATGCAAAGCAGACCTCTCCTGTCTCACCCGGTGCTCCCCTCAGCAGTGTATTGCAGTAGATTTGTCTCTTCTGCTCCCTACTCTGTCTCTAGTGAATACGCTCACCCCTGTCCCTGAACCCTTGGCCTATACCCCAGCTATTGTATGCATAAATTAAGTAAATCTTAAAAACTAAAAAGCTGAAGTTTAAAACAGTCTTCATATTGACTCTTCATGCTATTTAACTAGCCTGGTAAAATATCTGAGTCATATCTAATTGACAAGCAGGATCATTATCATTATTTTCATCTGTCTGGCTCAGTGCTGACTCTCCAGTACCTAGAACAGTGCTTGGCACATCATAGGCACTCAATCAATATTTGCCAAATGACCAAATGAATCAGCAATCACATTTGGTATGACCCAATCTGCATCCACTTGGGGTTGTTCAGTTCAACTTGACAAATCTTTATAGAGTGCTTTCTATGTTCCAGACATCTTGCCAAGGAGCTGAGGGTATGAAGATGAATAGCATATGGTTCCTGTCTTCACAATCTTAAATGTCTAGTGTGGGAAGCAGACACATAACAGAAATGGAGTATGCGATGCTTAGTGATAAGAGAGACCTAGGCACAGGGTGTCAGAAAACCCAGAGGAAAGGTTCAGTCTGAGGACCACAAGGAAGACTTTCTAGAGAGGAATAAGGAAGACTTTCTAGAGGGGACTATGCCTGAGTTGATTGGGTTAGAGGTAGGTTGAAGAAAGATGAAAGGGCATTCCAAATGGAGGAGGCATCACTAGCAAAGACAAGGTATGATTTCTCATTCACTGATTCATCCCAGAAATATTCACTGATGGCCTACTGTGTTCCAGGTGTTGTCCTCAGTACTAGCTATATGGTGACAGACAAAAGCCATGCCCTTTTCCTCAATGTGCATTTTCTTTTTTTAATATATAAATTTTTAAATTTACATATATTTGACATCAGTTGTAATCCCCATGTATTCCCCATCACCATATCACCAGTGCACCATCACCTCAGTCCCCCGTGCTCCCGT
>JAGFMF010012177.1:752643-804058 GCA_019455555.1 Galemys pyrenaicus | reverse complement strand
CCGATCCACTCATCTGTTTTTGGGCATTTAGGTTGTTTCCAGGTCTTACCTATTATAAAGAGTGCTGCTATAAACATAGGGGTGCAGGTATTCTTTTGAGTCAGTGTATTTGTGTCTTTTGGGTATATTCCTGGGAGTAGGATTGCTGGATCATATGGAAGTTCCATTCTTAGTAGATTGAGGAACTGCCATACTGCTTTCCATAATGGTTGGACCAGCTTGCATTCCCACCAGCAGAATGTGCGTTTTCTAATGGACGCATTGCTCACAAGATTTTTGCACTGGGTTAGGACCAACGGCAGAGCTGGGAGTGGTGGCAGAGGAAGCTGAGGATGAGGAAGACAGGTGGTTTCATGAATAAGACTTGAGTTGATCTTCTACTACTTCTACAGAGGACTTGGAGCACTTCTAAAAAGGTAAGGATTTTACCAAATCAGGTAACCACTGGATAGGAGTCCCAGACCCCTTCCTGGGGAGGAGGTTCTTCTGCTCCCCTCACCCCAAAGTCTCTTGGTTGATGCAGGGAGACTGCTTAATAGTGCTGGAGAAAAGAGGCTGCTCTTAGTTCCCATGTACTACTCAAAACCCATTTGGGTTGATTAAGTAACTTAGGCTGTGACTCAAGGCAGTGAATGGACAGCTTGGCACATAGTAAGAACTTCATGAATATCTCTTGAACAAGACATGAAGATGATAATTTATCTGTAAAACCAAGGACTGGCTAATCCCTCTGATTTTTGACTTGGGTCTAAGAATGAGCAGCATTTTGAGTTTCCTGAAAAATAAGATGTTCTCACACTAACATCCCACTTGATTCAGTCAAAGGATAAAAGCCAAAAGTAAAACCTTATTTCCAAGTTCGATCATCCATCCATCCATCCATCCATCCATCCATCCATCCATCCATTTAACATTAGATGAGGCACTATGCAAGACACTGGCAGCATTAAATTGACTTTATGAAGTTCACTACCCAATGCATGACTTGTAAACAGATAACTAAACCACAGTGAGAAAAGTGCTAATAGAGGTAGATAAATAGGTAGAGGGAGAGGGGCCAAGAACTTGACAATGAGCAGAGATTTAAAGAATCAGACTGGAGTTTCCAAGCTTGAAAGAGGATGGAAGAGCATTCAGGCTCTGAGAACAGCAGAAATAGAGCGAGGGAACCAGAACCCTATGTTGAATTCAGGATGTGCAGGTGTGGCTTTCAGGTACAATGCACAGGTTGGTAGAGTACTGAATATGAGAAGGGGGAAGGGGCTTTAGTGGTATAGTGTTTTTGATTATGTGTTGCAAATTGAATAAAAAATGGTATCTCAGAAGTATGACTTTGCTATCTTGCATCAAAAGACTTACTCTCTACCTAAGGGTTTTACTATCATGGCTATTTGTTTGGCATCATTTATTTACATATGCTTTGGTCCCCAAATCACAACAAATAAGAATATGACCAGGGTGTGTCAGTGAGGTGAGTTATTTGATGAAGAATGAATTTATTCTCTTTTGTGAGTAAGCAGCTCTGTCCCACAGGTCTTAGTCTGCTGTGGCATACGGACTACTTCCGGTGATTTAACTCGGGCCCCTCCCTAAGAAGCCATATTTTATAATTACTACCTAGGGAGCAGCATTCATATACTGTGGTTTATATAAAATCTGATAGGTGGAGATGCTAAGTTTCCAGAATCTCAAATCCTCCAAAGGCTTTCATGTGTCTCCATGATGTCCCTGGAAGCTATGTTTTATGTCCAGTTCTCATTTCTGTAAGAGAGATTCAGAAATTCATGTTGCTTGTCCACGAAACAAACTTTTTGGACAAATTAGTCTTGGGGAAAAGATAGTTGATCATTTTGGATCTGTGGGAAACTAAAGGTTTGACTGGATGCATTTCACAGCATCATAATAGGTGCCTTCTCCTGGTAAACATGAAGGAAAGAGAACAAGAGATCAACCCAAGTTTGCCTGGCTGCAAGGAAATGCTGAGTCTAAATGCCACATTTCCTGGGACTGTGTAATAATCTCTGTTATAATAGTGGAGTGTTTCATAACAAAGACTAGTGTAATAATGTCATGATGATAACCTATAATTTAAATAAACCCAAGAAAATGTAGAATAGAGAACTCCCCAGCACAAGCTTTGAGAATGAGTCACAAACTCAATACTCATTTAAAAGCAATTGGCACTTCTGACGTTTATGCATAAATAGATCTCAACCAATCTCATTAAATATTCAATCCATATTCAAAGTTATTAAATATTGAACACGATTTAATACATACAACCAAGTTAATCAAGACTTCAGTTGGTGGTTGTGGGTTCATAAAAAGCTTGTGAAAAGATTCATTCCACTTGAGTTTTATTCTGATGCTCCACCTCCCTCCCTTGTTTTTAATGAGTGCTGCAGAAATTGTATTATATACATGTGTAGGCGTTCTGAGTTGTGTTGGTGAGTATGTAGGTGTGTTGGCCTGTTGATGCTTATCAGGCAGAATTGTCTTGTGTGGGTATACTTGAGATGGTGTTGGCGTGTGCTATGTCAGTGTGCTACGTGAGCAGATGTAATATTGAGGACTTACCTTAGATCTGGTGTTCAATGGTTTCCTCTCTGTGCCTCACCACAGAGATCCCACAGTCCTCTACTGTCACTGTATCCAAAGGCTGCCTTTTCTTAGCGATGTGCAAGTACAGAGCTGGCACCTGAGAGTGTCTCCACCAGCTTTGGCTCTAGGTCTTTTGTTTGCTCTGCTTTGTGTGCAGTGAATTACAATATTGCACAAAGGAAAGAGCTTTGTGTTCAAATTCAGATTCTGTCACTTACTGGCTATGTGACCTTGGGTGAGGCCATGAGACCAGTAAGTGGGTAAGTTTTCCTCTTGTGAAAGGGGGATAGTAATACCTATTGTATAGAATTGTTGTGAGGCTTCCATATTAATAAAATGTAGCTGTTTTACTTATTCTTAAAGAAGAAACCTTTTTTAAAGATTTATTTATTTATGCATACAAGAACTGGGGTATAGGCCAGAGGTATGGGGGCGGGGTGAGAGAATTCACCAGAGACAGAGTGGGGAGCAGAACAGGCAGACTTACTGAAATACACTGCTGAGGGGAGCAGCGGGTAAGACAGGAGAGGTCTGCTGCTCCATGTGGGTCAGCTCCCTGGGCGGTGGCTGCCGATGCTTCATAGTGCAGTGCTTGACCCCTTGTGCCACCAGGGAGGCCCCCCTACTTATTCTTTAAACAAGGCAAGATCCTATGTTAGACTTTGCAATTGACATGAAGCTAAATAAGATCCCCAAATATCTTGGGGTCTGGTGTAAAGACAGATGTTCTTTTAATCATATTAATATGCTTGTCAGGTTTCACTTAACAGGAGCTTAAAAGATCCTATAAGTTCAGAAATTTTTTTCGTCACAACAGATTCCAGTCATCCCTGGTACATGCTCTGTGGATGTTCCTCCCTGGGGCTTTGAGTCAGAGCTCTGAAGAAAGAGGGAGGGAACAGGGGATCCCCAGCACGGAGAGAAGTGGGAGGGAAGGCAAACAAAGGGAAATTTTGTACATCTGAGCAAAACAAAGGAAGGTCTGGATCTTTGTAGTTGAGCCCTGGGCATTCTGTCTAGCCCCCTGAGAATTTCTTTCCAAAAAGGAGGAGGTCGGCCCACCTTTGTCACCAGCATTTTGGCCTCCTTGCTGCCCAATCCAGTCCAGGCTGAAGTGTATAGACGGTGGAAGCGCAGCTGGGTTTCAGATGTTATTACACTGGAGAAGAGACATGTGGAGCCTGGAGGTTGAGGGGAGAATTAGAGGTGAGGAAAAGGCCAGGAAGTCACCCTGCTTGGGCTCTACTTGCTTTGTGTGTAACCCTGAGCCAGAAAAATCTCTCTGTGCCTAGGTTTCTTCTGTAAGATGGGGCGTATAGCGGTACTTATCTCATTGTTATCCCCACTTTGCCGATGAGAACACTGAGGCTTAGAGAGATTAAGTAGCTTGCTTGCAATCACATAGCACGTCCTGTCCTAACAACAGATGAGGTCAAGATTTGCACTCAGGTAACTGTTCCCAGGGTTTGGGGTTTCCATCACCGTACCCAACTTCTCTGTTTTATTGTCTTCTTTTTGAGAGCAGAGCTTATAGTTCAGAACACTAAACTTCCGTCACAGATTGTGCATCTCAGATTTTAACATAATTTCTAAAATCAACTTGTTGCTGCTGGGTTGGGCATGCACACAGCAGTGGGGTGTGTGAAGCAGGGCCTCCCACAAATAGGCTCTCAGTGATGTAAATGACTGATGGGCCACACGCTCCAACGTGCCCCTGCGCTGACCCTCTGAGATGCTTGCTAAAAGTGTTCCTGGCTCTGTTGGGACATGTGTCCTTGGAGGGCTGCCATCAGGGTGGAGAAGGCTCAGCTTTATAGATCTGTGTGGCTTTTTAGAGCATGGCAGAACACCAGGCAATCCTCAGCCCAGTGTGGATGGGGCCAGAGCCCCTCAGACACAATTCACGCCTGGCAGTATGACAGTGTGTGAGAGGGATGGGGGAGCCCGTTGCTTCCCCTGCATTTACTTGCTGAGATGGGGGTGGAGTGGCTCTCCAGGAAGACCTGTGTACTTCCTAACCCCATTAGAACTGAGGTCTGAGAGTCCTCAAACCTCATGGAGTGTGGAGGAGTGGTGGAAGTTGGAACTCAATCCAGAAAGAAATGTGAAGACGACGAAGAAATACAAAATCTACCTTGTATTATATTCATTGTTAACAGTCATCAAAAGATGCTCTGTGCCAGGAACTGTGCCTCACAGGGTTCACAGCACTGGAATCATTCCCATTTCATTGATAGGAAAACTGAGGTCAGTGAGGATAAGAGGCCACCCAGTTTGTAAGCAGTGGAGCAGGAATAAAAATCCAGAAATTTGAGCCCATTCTCCTAAATTTTGAGTATGACGCCCACCAACAGCAGCACCTCAGAGCTGTAGGAAACCTTAGAGTACATCTATTTTTCTTTATCATCAGTTGGGAAAATGAAGGCCAGAGAGGGGCAGTGAAAGACTAAGGCCACATGCCTAGTAAGAGACAGCTATCAGATTTGACTGCTGGATCAGGATTAGAGCAAGGAGGGGATGTTCCTAGATATCAAGGAGGCTTTCTCAGGTGCTGACCTTGCAGGAACAGTCCTGAGAGTGAGAAACTCCTTAAATTTTTGTGCTCTCTGCCTCACTCTAGTCCTACTCATCCTCGTCCCACCCTCTACCCACTCCTGTCCCCCCTCTTCCTAGCTTCACCTGCTTCCTCTGGTTTTGTGGTGAGAACAAAGGGCCAAACCATGGGTTCACTTAGTGGATTTTCTGTCCCAAGGCAGGGAACTTCATGGATATTTGTATGGAGTTTTGCCACTATCCCAAGGTAAATTTTTACCCAGGGTTTGGATGGAGCTTCTGCTTCTGGTGGGTACCATGGAAGTAACAGTCTTGAAGTGGGACAAACTCTGACCGCGGCAATGAAGAATGAAATTAGGAGGATCTTAATTCTGTCTTGACAAAGCAGGGCACAGAATGGAATCTGTGAGAAAGGGAATCCTAATATCCCTGAATTTTTCTGGGTGAAATGAGAAATGCCAGAGAAAGCTTTCAGGGAGGGACTTGCCCATCAGATGCAGAGTAAATTCGATTGTCAATGGCTGATCCAGGAGGGTCAGGTGCCCAGACAGCATTTCTCAAAGCCTCAGACAATGTGTCCACTTTATCCGCAAAAGAAAAATCCTCCCTGAGGTGTGTACAGCACCTTCCCTTAGTCCGGGCCTCCCTGCTCTTACAGTTCAAGGAGAAAAGAGACAAACCACACATTCAAAGCACCCGTTTCTATTAAGCTGGAGCACCTCAGCAAGTCCGCAGTGCTTGGAGAGGGTAGGGGTGGGGAAAAGGGGTTTAAAGCGGCCACAGCCCAGAGCCAGGTCTTCCCTCTCCCAGTTCGTCCAGTTGGAGTGTTGTGGGCTAGTGGGGTAGCCCACTCAGCTGTTTTTGAGGGCAAAGACACCCTCTTCCGGGCCTTGGGGCTTGAGGCCGGCAGAATGGTTGGTAGGAGTAGAGTGGCCTCTGGCATGCCCGACTTTCCTCTTCTCCAGAACCTGTGGTGGTCTAGGCCCTGCCACCGAGTACATCTTAGCAGGGCAAGTTCTTTGCTCCCTTCTCTCTGGGCCTCAGTTTCCTCATCCCACCAGGCACGGCTCAGCTTGCCTCAGGTCTGGGGCCCGACGCTGAGAATTTTTGTCTTTTGCCTGCTTGCCCTTTCCCAGGCTCAGATGTTTCTCAGACCCTAGTCTGGAGTCCCGTCGTCCACCCAAGTCGGTCCTTCGTAGCTCTCGGCCAGCCCCCAGCATGCCCGGGGCTCGCCGGGTTCTCGTCCACCTCAGGCGCGGGTGCGCCCTACCCACGGCAGGCAGTGAGCAGCAGGCTCGGCCCCTGGACCCTGCGGGATGGGGAGCTTGGAGAAGAAAGAAAGGAGGAGGACGCAGGAAAAGGTTAAAAAGAGGAGAAAATAGAGATGAGAGACGAGAGGGGATTAGAGAGAGAAAGGGGGAGTGGGAGAGAAATGAGAAAAAGAATGAACAGGGGCCCGGAGAGGGAGGGAGGTGAGAAGAGATCCTGGAAAAGGTTGAATCAGAGTGAAAGGAACCCAGAGGAAAGATGGAGAGACCGTAAGATCGGAAAGAGCGAGCGAGCGGGGTAGCCGGGGCTGAAAGGACCGGAAAGAGAGGGAGAGGGAAAAAAAAGTGGTGGGGGGGGCGCGGAGGGAGGGAGCCGGGCGCGGGGAGGAGGGAGGCTGGGGGAAGGGAAGAGGGAGGGGCCGAGGGGCGGAGGGGTGGGAGCAGGCTCGGCGGCGGAGCTGCCGCGGCTCCAGCCGCTCGCCGGCTCACTCACTCACTCGCTCGCTCGCGGTGCCAGCAGCCCGCCGCCCGGCTCTGGGCTGCTCGCGGCTGCGGCTCCCGGTCGGGCGCTCCGGCGCGACCCGGGCTCGGAGGAGCGACCGCGCTGCTGACCGGCCGAGCCTCGGGCCGGCCGCCGAGGCAGGTAGGTGGGGGAGAGGGAACTGCGGGAACCCGCGCCTCGGAGCGCTGGGGGCCGGGGCCGGGGCTGACGGCGCCGGGTCTGAGGAGGTTTTGCAGCCTCGCGACTAACTTTCCACCGGTTCCGTGGATCCCGGTGCATCCTCTCGGTGTGCCCGGGGCCCGGCTGCGAAGCCGAGTTGGGCGCGGGGAGGTGAACACCGGCCTCTGGGCGCCTGGGGGTCCCGGCGAGACGTGGGGCGCCCGGGCGCAGGCAGGCTCCGGGCCTCTGGCCGCAGTTAGGACGCAGCGCCCGCGGCCGGGGGAGACCCTAGCGCAGCGGCGCGGCGCAGCGCGGCAGTCCCGGGGAGGGCGCCTCCGGGAGTCTGGGGACTCCTGCCCGGGAGCCGCCCCGGGCGCGCCGGCTGCGCGCGGTGCCCCCGGCGTCGTCCCTGCTGGGCCCGGGCTCGGAGCCTGCGGGCGCGGGCGGGTCTCCCGCGGTGAGCAGCGAGCGCCGCGCTGCAGCCAAACCCTCGCCAGTGCCGCGCGCGTTCGCTTTTCAGAGGCGCGAAGGGGGCTGGCTACCCCCTGCATTTCTTTCTCCTGCGGTGTCCCCGACTCTCCCAGGAACTCCAGTATGCTGGACCGACTTGTGGGGGGACTCCGGAGATCCCTCCTGCCTCCGGCGGCGACCCCCGTTCCTGAAGTTAAAAGAGAAGCGAGTCACTCCCGGTGCGCGCCTGGAGCGCGGCTCCTAAGTTCCCAACTTCTCGCCCAGCCGCCCGCGGTAGTGTTGGAGGTGGGATAGTGGGTGGTCTTTCTGGTCCTTGGGACCGCCGAGCGCGGCCGCCTTTCCCCGGACAGGGTTTATTTTCTTAATTTGTTGGGGTAGTGTGTGTGTGTGTGTGTGTGTGTGTGAAGATTCAAAATATGCAAAATCGCTCCTCGCGGGTGTCTATCACCGATCGAAAACCTGGGAGCTCAAAGCCTCGGCGTGATCATCCCCGGAACCCCGAGACCTGCTTCCCCCAGACCCGGATTCTCGGGCTCCATCCCACGGCAGCCGCTTATGGCGATCGGTTCCCCCCTAGTCCTCGGCGGCCACGCGGGTCTGATTTCCTCCCGTATATTCTGTAGAACAACACTTCGAAGTGGCTCCTCTCTAGGACTTCTCACTCTCTGTCCTCCCGGGAGCGAATAGAGCAGGGGGCCTCCGGGGACTCGGAGTAGACCTTAGCGGTGGTCTGAGCTCCTGGTCACCTCGGCTCACTCTGGCAAGGGTATTTTTGCCCGGGCATCAACGCCCCTCCCGTGCTCTGCCGGGGAAGCTGGAGTTAATGTCCGGCCAGGTAGAGGCGACCGGTGGCTGACCACTAACTCCCTGAGTCCCAGAGGGCTGATTCTCCCGTCAGTGCGTCTTCCTTGGAGCCATCCGCCCGGCCTCACAGACCTCTCTGGAGGGGTTCACGTGAGGTTTAGAGTAGGTTTAGCGGAGACTTTGCGGATAGGGGTGCCATGGGCTACTGCAGATCGGGTGGGGATTCCTCCTCCCCTCCTTTTCCATCCCTCACCTCTTTACTTCCCACCCCTCCTGCCCTCGCCCTCAGTCCCCTAGGGGTTGAGCTGATCACACCAAGGCACCCCCTTTTCAATACTTTGGGGCGGGTTTTCCTTGGTGTGCTCCACGCCACCAGTTTTCTCCGTTTCTCATATATTCAGTTGCTAGAAATTCAATGTCCACGACTGCAGTCTCACTCTCTTCCACCTTACAGATCAGCAGACTAAGGTCCAGAGACATGAAAGGACTCTTAGAGCTGGTTAAGATCAGAAAGGACTGTAAAGCAAACCTCCTGACTCCTGCCTAGCTCAGGGCTTTTTCTAAGACCCCACCTGAGGTTAGCACTTTCTTAGCACAAGGCGAATGCTCCCAGTCAGTTTTCTGCACACCCTTGCAAATTCAAGGATTGGATGTGTATGAGGCTAACACTCTCTTGTCAGGTTCTAGGCTGTGGTCATCTCCCAGGCTAACTCACTTAAGTTACTGTTGCATGCCTCTCTCTGCTTGCACTGAAGTCTAGGGAAATAGAGTCCTCCCACCCATCCAGCCCTGAAAGGTACTCTTTCCACAGGAAAAGAGCAGCCATTATTTGTAGCCAGAAGAGTGAGTTATGTACAGGCGTCCTCAAGCTGATTGCTCTGGAGGAGTGAGGATAGTCCCTAGAGAACAGAATATTTGGAATTGAACCTTGTTAGCTTTCCAGCTGGGGTAGGAGAACTCAGTAGTAAGATGTGAGTACTAAGGAGGTGTGAGCACTAACAGGGAGAGAGGAAAGTTCAACTTGTTAAGAGGTTGGTCAAGGGACTGCAGAATCAGAGCCAGTGAGAATTTGGCCTTTGAATAAAAAGCCTTAGCGTAATTAGAAGAGTCTACTGCTAAAGATGCAAGCTCAGAACCTGGCCCCAGAGGCCTTTTAGTTCTAGATCGTGGGTGAAAAATTGACTAGGCTATCAGCCACCCGTGAGCCAAGGGTTGTAGCTCTGGCTGGGAAATATTCCAGTTTTTGCTTCCCCTTTCCCATTATCTTATTGTTACTTGCAGTCCAGTCCTTTCTTTGCCTCTCCCCATCCATAACCTTAGAATTTAGAGACATGAGTGATTTGGACCCACTTATGGTCAGGACATTTACTGCGCTAGGGATATTTAGTCAATGAATTGTTCTTAAGCTCCTGCTTTAGACCGATACTAGTCTAGGCCTTGGGGATACGTGGCCTGGGGATACATGGCTGTACACCATGGTACTGACATTCTAGGTTTTTATCCTCATCAGGCTTAAAGTCTTGTTGAGTAGAGGCAAAAATATAGATGATGTCTGGAGAGGTCCTGAAATGGGACACTAACAAAGAGAGTCCTGAACCTCCCTTTTAGTGGTTCAGAGTTGCCAGGTGAACGTGCTTGAAGCAATTGGTTATGGGATTTGGAGATTCTGTAGGCTTCCATGACCCCTGTTATGGTCGCCAGATATGGCATTGGAGAACTAACTGTTCTGCAGAGCTTCTGCCAGTCAGAGGGTGGTAGGAGGGACCTGGTAAGCGTTGGCAACTGTGATTGCCCTAGGTAGCCATAGAAACTGGTGCCAGGTAGCCAGAGTGCCAGTCCATTAATTCCATCTCCTACAGCTACTTAGCGAACTCTGTAGCTCCATTGTACACATGGGTACATGGAACCCTGTTCCTGCAGATTGGAATTGCTCTGCAGAAAGGAGCCCCATCCATATAGAATCCAGGTATCTCTGATTTTTGAGTCCATTTAAAATGAGGCTTTCTTTTTCAGCTTTTGTGAAACCAGAGGTTCCCACACTTCTGTGTGGACAGTATATTTATTTATTTAATTTTTAAAAAAGATTTATTTATTTATGCATACAAGAGCTGGGTACAGGCCAGAGTCCAAAGAGGTGAGAGGATTCACCAGAGACAGAGTGGGGAGCAGAACAGGCAGATTAACTGAAACACACTGCTGAGGGGAGCAGCAGGCGAGGCAGGAGAGATCTGCTGCACCATGTGGGTCCCCTCCCTGGCCAGCAGCAGGGATCGAATTCATGCTGCAGTGGCTGCAGTTTGCTTCATAGTGCATTGCTTAACCCACTGCACCACCAGGGAGCCCCATGGACAGTATATTTAAATACTAATTGCTGGGTTCCACTCCTAAGTTTCTGATTCATCCAGTGGGCCCAGTAATTTGCATTTCTAACCATTTCCCAGCCTTGGCTCCAGAACCACACTTGGAGAACCTCTGTGGTAAAACAAAGGAAGGTGAGTGATTGTCTTGAAACTATACCATAGGGGAGCCTGTGATTTAGTTCTAGGAACTCCCAGAATTTGCCTATATACAATCCCTTCCCCCCTCCCCCCAGGATGCCATAGAATTAAAAGAATATTTTATCTTCATCAGCATACACACAGAGAGAATATATTGCAGTGTAATTAGGGAATAAATAGGTGTCATGTGTGGGATGCAGACTTCATGCCCCGTGGCTCTGTGGGGGTTTATTATAGCAGTGTTATAATTGAAAAGGTGTCATCCACTGCTAGAGCCCCTCATGAAACTTTCATGGCCTGGGTGGTCATTGTCCAAAAAGGCATGTCTTCTTCATTTGAAAGAAAGTCAGACATTGCATCTTCTGCTAAAGGGACTGTGTTTCATTTGACAGTAACTATACAGTGTGTTTTTATGGGAGAGAGAAAAAAAAAGGCACATCTACTGTGAGCAGAGAGCGGTTGGAGAAAGTCCACATTACAGGCTTACAGATGTGGTTGTTGAACATTTCAGAATGCTTTGAAACTGTCTGTCTGTCTGTTTTACCTATATTCCTGATATGAAGCTGCATCAGGAGGAAAGGAGAGTTTGTTTCAACTTAGCTGATTGGATAAATGTAACAGCACATTCTATCCCTGATGTATTAATTAGACCCAAAAGAAAAGAACCATAAAAGAGTTGTTCTCCTAAATGCTAGCATTTCTCATCTGGATTCTATTTATTGATTATTTTACAGTTGAGAAGGAGCAAAAATCCATGTTTTTATAGCAAATAAAGCTGGCTGCAGTAATTATGCAGGCTCAACATGTCTGTTCTGGAGCAGGAAGTTGGAATTCAGCCTGACTCTCAAACATTTGGGTGAGATCTAATTGAGAAAGACATTTCAAAGAACAAATATTTAGGAATGCAGAGTTTTGCTGGTCTCTCTGGGCCAAGCGCAAGTACCTTGCTTTTAGCTTGATTCTTAGAGGTGGGGGAAGTGATGAGGAAGGACCTAGTCAGAAATGTTGAAGCCATACTTGAAATATGAGGCTGCAACTTAGAGATAATCAGTGAGGCTTAGTAAAGGCAAAGACAATGCCTTCAGAGATTGTATACCCTATAACTGGTGAGCAAGGGGGCAGAATATCAATCAAATATAGACTGAACACTTACTGAGTGTCTAGCCTTGCAACAGGCATATGGAGGGCAGGGACCAGGATTTCTACCTTTTATGTATCTTCCATGATGCTTGGCTCAGGTATCCATAGAGAAAGAAACCTGATTGGAGGAGATATCAATCAGAGTTGTAACTAGCAGAAAACTTGAACTTAACGGACTGAAACAATAAGGAGTGTGATGTGTCTCCCGTTATAAGAGGTGTGAACTATGTCTGCCACAGGCTTGTTTTTTTTCCATGATTCAACAGCATCAACAAAGATTCAGAGTCTTTTCATCTTCCCTGTCCTCTAGGTCATGAGATCTCCCCAACAGTTCCAGGCTTTACACCTTTGCAATAGTGTGCAGAGGCAGGAAAGCCAGGGAGGACCTTTCTCCCAGAAGCCCCTCAGTGGACTCGTGCCTCATTGATTGTAATTGTAAATCACATGTCAATGTGTTAGTCAACCACAGGCGAAGGAAGAAGACCTTCCTAATTGGCCTAGGGTAATCTTGATTTGTGTGTTAAGCCCCAGAGAGGGACAAAATTAGGGTGCTTTGGGAAGGTATAAAGAGCAATCAACTGTGGCTGCAGTAAGGTTTAAGAATTTGGGTAGTTTGGGACTCCCTGGTGGCGCAGTGGGTTAAGCAACGCACTATGAAGCAAACCATAGTCACTGCAGCAGGAGTTCGATCCCTGCTGCTGGCCAGGGAGGGGACCCACATGGTGCAGCAGACCTCTCCTGCTGTGCCCGCTGCTCCCCTCAGCAGTGTACTTCAGTTGATCTGCCTGTTCTGCTCCCTTCTCTGTCTGTGGTGAATCCTCTCACCCCCCAACACACACCTCTGGCCTGTACCCCAGCTCTTGTATGAATAAATAAATAAATCTTAAAAAAAAAAAGAATTTGGGTAGTTTAAGAACTATTCCTTTTTAGCCTGTGACCCAGGGCAATGTATTTAACTTCTTTGTGCCTCATTTTGTTTATCTGTGCAAGGGATATATATTGTAAGGTAAACCTGAATTAATGAAATAATTACACTTGATTGGTAGAAGATAATTTGAAGATTTAATCTCTGATGTCAAATAACAATAGCTCAAGAGACAGGTAGACTACCAATTAACCAGAGGATAAAATAAGAAAGTAAATAATTATGACTTGCAGATCATCTATGGTAGGAGGAGGCTGACATCAGTGGGAGCCACAGTAGTTAGGGAAGGCTTCCTGGAGGAGGTTGTTCCTGGTTCATATTGGAATGCTAGTGTTTAAGGTGAATGGGTTATGAGCTCCTTCTGCCCAGTTTGCTTCCTCTTGCTTGCCAAACAATGAGACTTTTAGGCCAAGATGAGATCTTACCTCTACAATCACAGTATCTTTGATAGCTAGGCCAGGCATGGTCAATATTGGCCAGTTGTGGTCCTGGGAGACAAGTCACAGTGGCTCTCCTTGGCAGTCTGGATTTCTGTTTCCTCTCCTAGAACACCATTTTTTATCCACTTGTTATGTTACATTTTTTTCCCCCATAGTACTCATTGGATGAAATCCAGACTCCTCATTTAGACATTCAAAAGTCCTCACAACCTGCCTGCAGCCTGTCTCCCCACACTTACCTGCCCAGACTCACTGCCATGGCTGACTCTGTTTCAAGTTCCGCCCTTCTGTGTGTTTAATCCAAACCGGCTTTTCTTCAAGGGCAGTGTGAGAACTGCATGTTCATTAGACCTTTCCTCACCACTGGAGCCCACAGTGATCTCTAAAGCATCGATCTCTACTGCCCCTGAACTTCTGGAGCAATTATTGCCTATGCCACAAATTCACTGCTTAATAATATGCTGCACGTGTCATTATTTAGCATTTTGTTGCAGTGCTCCTCCTCTTATCCAGTGGAAGGGAGATTGCTGAGATTGGAGATGGGTAGGTCCTTCTTTGTATCTAGAGCTGTGACCTGCCAGTAGCTGGCACTTCAGAGAGGGGAAATAAGATTATTTACTTGAAAAGTCAGTTCACCTTTACCCTTTCTTCCTTCACTTCAGTTTGGGGGAGGGACGACATTTGATGAATGCCTATTCTGTTGGCACTACTTTGGGCGATTTTTTAGGAACTATTTCATCTCAGCTTTGTAACACCCTAGTGAAGTCAGGAATATTGCCATCATTAAACAGGTAAGGGAGTGGCGGCTGAGAGAGGTTAACTGGCTCACCAGGGCTTGCTCAGCCAGCAGGAGGCAGGGTGAGGGCAAGGTCATGCTCTTTCTTCTGTACTTTTTCATACATCTTCTTGAGGCTCCCCTGACCTTGTGGGTGCCCTGTTCTCCCAGTCTCTTTTTCCTCATTTACTGTGTCCCCTGCCTCCTCTGTCTCCTGACTCTGATGAGACTCAGGCTCTCTTTTGTCCCAAGAATGTGTTTGAGCCTTCTTACCTATGATGTTTACTGTGCCTGTTTACTATGGCTCGTTCCTGAGGACCCCTGTCTGATCTGGGCATCCATCCACCCTTACCTGCCACCCCTCCTGCTCTGTGTCTCAGATGTCTTACCTGTGCAAGAAAGACACTGCTGACTTAGGAACAAGAAGGTGATCTATTGGAAGTCTTGGCCAGCTTTGGAGCTATGTCTGTCTTTCTTACATTCTCTAGGGCATTCTTCTTTCCTCTCATTCATTCATTCATTTATTTGTTTCATTCATTCAATAAATACTGAACATTGACTACATGTTCAATATAGCAAGAAACAAAACCAAACCTTTTTTTTTCATGGAATTTGCATCAAAGTGAGGAGAGAGCAATGGTAAAAAGCAAACACATTCTACAATAAACTTTGTGATTGTGTTGCAGTGATGGGAAGGAGAAGGGGAACATATGGCCACAGGATCTTGCTAGTTTACACAGTGTGGTCAGGAAGGGTCTCTCTGAAGGTAACATTTGAGTAGAAGCTGAGGGGACAGATGCTGTGTGGCTATCTGAGGGCAGGGGGCACTGAGTTGAGGGACTAGTGAATGTAAAGGTCTGGCTGGTGCGGATCAGCAAGAAGGCAGCAGTGGAGAAAACTTGGTAGGGGTTGAGGACTGCTCATCTTTAGCCTCTTTACTGTCTCAGAAACATCATTGCTCCCTCACAGCTATTGCCATTGACTGAAAGGGCCACTTCCTTCCACTCAACCAGGTTCCACTCAAACTTCTCAGCTCAGCTCCAGTCCCCCCACCTTCTAGGGGTTTGCCATCTCTGCATCTGTCATTGATCTTTCTCCCCTCTGAGTTCCTCCAGCTTGCCCCTCTTCCTATTCAGCTCAGCCCTGTGTGGATGTCACTTTCCTAATGAACCAGCTCCCCTAAGCTAGTTTACTCTACCTCCCTTGAACCTAGCACTGAGGTGGGCTCAGTATATACCCACTGGTGATGCCATTGTCACAGCTGGGCAAGAGCAGGCGCTGTAGAAATTTGTGGGTGGGACCTTCTTCACATAATACCCATTGTCCCTTCACAGTAGACAGGACAGATAGTAGCTTCTCAGTTCTTGGAGTACATTGAGCAGGGAGCCTCTGGGCTGCCTGGAGCTGGGGGGAGGAAACCACCTTTCTCCAGGACTTGGATGCAACTTTGCCCCTGAGGAGTGGGGGAGAGAAGCTGGGATACTGTAGAAACCACTTCTTTATTAGTCTTTATTAGTCAGTGAAGAATAAGATGTTTCAGGAACAAAAGAGGAAGGAATTTATCCAAGATTCTGGAGACCTCCCTGCCATCCAAGGCAGGAATCCTGGGCATGGAAGTTAACCTGTGAGTGACTCTGCATAATTCACTTAACTTTTGCTTTAGTCCAAGCAGAGTAGTTTCTTCTTGTTCAAACCTCTTCTCCCTCCACTACCCCCCCCAAGCCCCCAACCCACTGTGGAAGAAAATGAACAATGAACCTGGTTTTTAGGGACCTTAGCTACTTTCAAGGTTGGCCTCTGAATTAATTTTTAGACCAATGGTTTTAAAACTGAGAAATGTACAAATCGTTACATTTAAAAAAGCTTCCCACAGACCTCCAGTATTGTCTTAAATTATTAATATAATAATATTTAAATACATATAAATAAAAACTAGGCATAAACACCTTCTGCTTATAACTCTTATACAATATTATACCCCAGACAAGTTTATAAATTAAAATGCAAACAGCAAAGCCCATAACACTTAGATTAACAATATTAATTTAACTTGATAGATGCTATTGTTGTGCTAAGAGTAAATCACCCTTTGTTTTTTTTACTTTTTTTAATATAATTTTTAAAAATTTACATATATTTGACATTAATTGTAATCCCCATGTATTCCCCATCACCATATCACCAGTGCACCATCACCTCAGTCCCCCGTGCTCCCATCTTCCCTCCCCACCAAGTATCCCCAGTTTGTCCTTTTCTTTTCATTTTTGGTTTTTGTTTCTTTCTTGTTGTTGTTATTATTATTGTTGTTGTTCTTATTCCTTTCCTTGATCCTTATTTGGTTCCCTTATATTCGTCGTCCTAGGGGAGGAACCATCTGGTATTTTTCTTTTGCCTTCTGACTTACTTCGCTGAGCCTAATCCCTTCCAGTTCCATCCATGTTCCTATGAATGCGTCTAGTTTTTCATTTTTTATTGCTGAGTAGTATGCCATCGTGTCTATGTACCACAGCTTCCCGATCCACTCATCTGTTTTTGGGCATTTAGGTTGTTTCCAGGTCTCACCTATTGTAAAGAGTGCTGCTAGAAACATAGGTAAATCACCCTTTGTTACATGATCGTGGTTTTGGCTTCTTGGAGCATTTTGACTGCTTCCTCTACCACTCGCTCTGTGATGACACAAGTCTCCTGCTACTTTTTTCATTTGGGAAACTGTGAAACCTTTGTTCCTACAACCTACTGAGGGGTCATTGGGCCAGCATTTGATACAAAAGCATTTGTGCATTAGGCTGTTGCTTTTTCCTCATTAGCCCACGAGAATGAACGGAACTCTATAGAATTCTAGTGCAACAGCAGACCGTGATGCAAAGCTGGTTGCGTCAATACCCAAATTCTTTTTTTTTTTAAAGATTTATTTATTTATTCATACAAGAGCTGGGGTACAGGCCAGAGGTGTGTGTTGGGGGGTGAGAGGATTCACCACAGACAGAGAAGGGAGCAGAACAGGCAGATCAACTGAAGTACACTGCTGAGGGGAGCAGCGGGCACAGCAGGAGAGGTCTGCTGCACCATGTGGGTCCCCACCCTGGCCGGCAGCAGGGACCAAACTCGCATTACAGTGGCTGCGGTCTGCTTCATAGTGCGTTGCTTAACCCACTGCGCCACCAGGGAGGCCCGAAAATACTCTAATTCTTAAAGCGCCTGAGGAACCCCTGCTGGAGAACTAGTGTATGCTCTGAAACAGCGCCCCCAGTGGTCGAAAAGAGTTAATTCTAAACTTGCTAATCGTTCATTATGCCTTGAAATGTGTCCTTAGGCGATTCTGTCATTGTGCAAAGACCATAAAGTGTAATTACACAAACCTAGATGGTATAGCCTGTGCAAACCTAGGCTACGTGGTATGGACGGGGCCACTGTCGTATATGAGGTCTGTCATCAATCAGATCTTTAAGGGTCACGTGACTGTTTTAGACCCCATGCTTTGAGTCTGTGTTATAAGCCATTATTTCAAAAGAAGTGAGCACCATCGTATTATCCTCATTGTACAGATGAGGAGTTGCAGAGAGATTGACTGGTCAAGGTCCCATTGGTCACTGACAGTCCCTGGATTAGACTCAGGTCTGCGTTACTATAAGACCTGGAACTTCCCAACAGGCTTCCCTGCCTCCCTATCTGCAGCCCCTCACTAGGCTTCAGGGAGCTTTTGAGTGATCAGAGCACATGGACTTTGCAGCAATTCAGGGACCCTGGAGTCTTGCAATGATCTTGGAGCTTCCTGGTGGAGCAGATACGTTGTGCTACTTGGTATAGAAAAGAGAACAGGTTGGGGCTCAGTAGTGGTTCCTCAGATCCTCAGAAGGTTAAAAAGGCAGTGCTGGGAGTTAAGCCCTGGGGAAGAGTAGCTTCTGGTTTCCACAGGAGAGAGGTAGGTATGAAACCTTAGGGCTTCACAGTTTAGTAGGTGCTTGTCTGGTACATTTATCTTTTAGCTTGTGGTGTTTGTTTTTGTGGTAAGATACACATCACATAAAACTTAGATACACATCACATCAAATGTACAGCTCAGCAGCGTTAAATTGACTCACAATGTCAGTGACCATCAGCACCACCCATCTCCGTAACTCTTTAGTTTGTGTTTTACTACAACTTGGCAAAGCAGGCTATTGGCCTCAGAAATAGGGACTCAGAGAATTCAAATGATTTGTCCAAAATCACACTGACAAGCTGGTGTTTGCCTCTCCCCAGTAACCTTGAGTGACAGTGGCAGACTTGATTTTCAGAGGCTTGTGGGGCACCAGGCAAGGTGGCCAGGTTTCCGGAGGTAGGAGCTTCATGGGGTGAACTTGGAAGGGCTGCTCTGGAAGTGAGTCTGTGGGTCAGGGTAGGATGACTTACCCCTGTGTTTCTAGGATCCATCTTTGCTCAGAGTCAGAATTATTTCAGATCTACTCCTGCCCTTGGAAGTTGCCCTTCCCCTGCCTGACCTGCTTGGTTTAGCCAAGCTCAAAATAAATACAAAATATAAAAACACCCCAAAACTTTTTTTATCCTGCAGTAGATGAGCAATAATCTACATATGCAAATAAATGGCATGCCAGTCCCTATGAATATTAATTTGGAATGAGAGTCTTAGACCTTAAAATATACTCAAAACCAACATTTTGTCATTTTGCAACTCCTCTGATTTGCTCCGATAATCATGGCCTTATTACATTTTAAGGTTCCCCTGGTCTCAGCTGACCTTCCTTCTGAGCCTCTTGAGACTAACAAGAGATGTGGAAAGTCTCAGATTGTCAGGACAGAGGCCGGGGGTGGTGAGGGGTGGTGATCCCAGGGCCGTATCTGACTTTGTCCTTCCTTGGTGGAAGCCTCAGCTCTGCTCAGATCCAGCATGAGCAAGGGGTTCCGAAGTCCAGGGGACAGTTCTAGGGGCCACAGCTGGATGACGGTCAGCCTCAGGCTCTTGTGCTGTCAGGGAGAGGGGCGGTGGGAGAGTAGAATCAGCTTGCCCTACCTCTTACGGGCAAATGAGGAAACCGAGACCCTGGGAGGGCGACATGATGACCTGATGACTTCATAGCAGGAAGTGAGAAATCTTATTCATGCTTTGTCCTGAAAAGCACATTTCTTTCTGAGTATGTGTGTGTAGGAAGGGGTGGGCAGGGTGGCATTTAAAGTTTGTACACTTTGGGCGAAAGAGTCATGCTTCTATTGTGAACAGTCCTCCTGAGACAGGCAGCCACTGAAAATCCAGTCTTGTATTCTATTTAGGTTGGAAGAAACGATTTTTTTCCTCCCCCAGTAGACTTCTAAATTAGATTATGCATAGGCCAGAATTAATGTGAGGTTGCATCATAGAGCATGCCGCGACAGAGTGATGAAAGGGCCAGATAGAGAAGGACCAGAGTCCAAGAAAGCCAGGTGGGGCCAGCAAATGGCTGGGGAGAGCACAGGGTGCAAGAGTAAGGAGCTGACAGTAGTTTCTGGGTCCTGCTGTGTGCGGGAGGGCTCCGCTATGGGAGGGGAGGTGGAGGCCACTGCAACATTGATGTTCCGTTGTGCTGCTTCCTGGGTGAGCCTCAGCATGTCAGTTCACTGTTGGGCCTCCTTTTCCTTGTCAGTATTGGGATAATCACCCCCACTTCCTAACCTTGCTTTGTGAAGGATTTAAACTTTCTGCACTGTGCCTGGCACAAAATAGATATTCAGTACATCTAGATTTCTTTCTTGTCCAGGTAGATTTTTCTGACTGGCCGTGCAGGGTCAGTATGGATGTGTGTGATCTGTGTTTGTTTCCACGTGTGTTTGTGCGTGTGCTTTCATTGTGTGTGTTTCCGAGCATGTGCCGGTGTGGGTGGGTATGTGAGTGGCTGGTGTCAGTGTTGCCATGGCAGCATGACCGTTCCTGTGAGTTTCTGTGAGTGGGTATGTGCCTTATGACGTGTGCGTGTGTGTGAGTGGGTGTGCGCGTACGTACCGGAGGGCTGGTGTGACCCGCGAGACTCCACAGGGTGGAAAGGTCCGCAGAGCACAAAGCATCTTGGATCTGGGTCCTCCCTAAGGTGCTCCCACACAGAACACTCACTCACCCAGTCCCACCCCAGGTCCCTGGAGCCCCTAATTGCCCTCTGCCCTCTCTCAAGCACTCGCTCTCCTCTCTCTCTCAGTACACGGGACCCTCAGCCACGGTGGCCCCTGGCACATTTGCATTCAGGTCTGCATACCGCATGCATATCATTTGCATTGTCTACATGGACTCTGCTTTTAGTTCTACAGTTTTCAAGGTAAAACATAGTTCTTCTTGAAGGTCATTATATTAAGAACTGCTGCACTGCTGCTTTTTCTTGTATACCCTCCCAGGAGTGGGGGTCTAGGAGAAGAGGGAGGTCCCAGAAACCTCTTTTCCTTTCTGTTGAACAAAGGGGTTATTTCCGTGGGTAGAGACCCTGGGACCCTGGGAGGAGCAGCTGGGGGGAGAAGGTATTCCTAATCCTTGGGTAGTTGCTTCTGACCGATTCAGCTGTGTCGTGTCATTGCCAGGGCAAATTCAGTTCAACTTGTGCCCTGTTGCCTGCCTCTCATGCTCCCTGCTTCTCTTTCTTCACCCTGTGGGGATGAAAAGAAAGGGCCATCTCTATACCTCTCTTGGCTGGGAGGGAGTGTGAGCCAGGGCTGGCCTTACAGGAAGCAAAAGAGCAAAGAATGTCTTTTCTTTCAACTATCTAATACATAATTAATGATCTTTCTAATGCCACAGAAAATGCCAGCCTCAAAAGCTTTCTCCAGAGGACTGTACCCCCAAAGTATCTTCCTTATAGACCATCAATGTACAGAACATTCCCTGCTTAGATATAGGATTGAGTCCTGTTGCAAGGTTTCTAGCAAGTTACCTAACCTTTCTGAGCATCCATTTTCTCATCTGTGAAAGGGTAATTATAACCTTATTTAATACTACTAATAGTACATAAAGTATTGTGAAAATTATCAATAAGTGAACAATGCAGGTAGAGGGCATAGCTTTAGGCCTGGACTATAGTAAAGACTCAATAAATGTTAATGTTGCCAGTCCCCATGAGCTCCATTAGAAAACAGCGATGCCATAGTAAGTCTTTTACACCCTAGTATAGCTTGTTCAGTAGGTGCTTCTCAGACTAGCAACAGACAGCAGGCTTGAATTCCTCCTGTGCCTTTCAGGAAGACAAATGCCCAGCAAAGTTGGGCTGCTTTCACCTTCTCATAGGTGGAAGCATTTGCAAAGGCAGTATGGGAAGCAGGCGATTTCTTGTCTGTGGCTCTAAGGATTTGTTACAGGGCAGGGAGAGGAGCACCCCAGAATCCCCAAACCTGCCCTCTCTGAATGGGTTCTGCCATCAGCTGCATTAAGACAAACACATAAAACCTTTAAAGGAAAGGAACTTTAATACAACTAGGGTACAATAAAGAAAGAACAAACAATATAGTTACTAAATTAAGCATCCAAAGTTACCCATCTCCTTGAGGGTAAAAGTTCAGCCAAATAGGATTGGCCCAAAGCAAGGCCCAAAAACCTGGCACACATCTAAAGGACCTTTCAGTAGAGACCCATAGAAAAGGGTCAGAAAGAGTCAGGCAAATACGGGAGGAAAAGAGCAAAATCAAAATCAAGATGACAGCTGCCATTGTTAACCTCCCCAAGGGTCTCTCACCCACATCTGTTCCAACCAGTTCAAGACCAAAAAGCAAGCACAGTTTCTTCACATGTCCCTCTGCTCCACGTGCCTCCTTCAGTTCTCCTTACTGTTCTCCATCTTCCTTTCTTCCTTCTTCTCTGCAGAAATCTTCTTTTCCTCCTCAGCTCCACCCACTTAGGGCGGAACCAGGATTTTTGGAACTTCCCCTTTTCCTGGGACCACCCTGTTACAGATTCAGGTCCTCCTGTCCCTGGATAAAGGGTCAGCAATATCTTGTTTCCTCTGCAGAGTCAAATAATTCATCTTTTCTTGTGAACATTATTCTGAGCCAGGACCAGCTGGCACCAAGGACTATTCATAGCTGAGCATATCTGGGGTTCCCCAGAAAACAGAACTTGAGTCAAAACTTGGTGCTAGTGCTTTACTGGGAGTAGGGGTGCAGTGTTAGGACAGCCAAAGTGAGCTCTGGTGTAGCCAGACCGAGAGGGAAAGGGTGATGATTTGGCAAGGAAGGAGGAAAAGCAAGTGCCAATCAGCTGTAGCTTCACGGTCAAAGAAAGTTGGTTGCTTCCTTGTGGGAAAGGACATCTGCAGTTAGGCTGAGTGGGACAGGTGTGACTCAGAACAGTTTGTAGATTTGTCTGCCAGCGTCTTGCTCTCTCATTGTTCCAAGTTTTCCCCAAGGGGCACTAACTCCCTTGCACTTTTGGGTCCTATCACCTGACCCCTCAGGGCAGCCACTGAAGAAGCCAAGCCCATTCCCCTGGCTTGGTGCTCAGCTGAGTCCAGAAGTGACTGGGAGGCACCAGCATCATCATGTGGTGGTGGCTCCTGTGGGTGCAGTGGAGCCCCCCCCCCACCCCTCCCGGAGAGGCTGGGACAGTGGTAGTGTTAGATGAGACACTCGTCATTGAAAGTGCTGACAATCTGAGAGGCAGGTGGGGCTGAGCAATGAATGAATCCTCTACTGGGATAAAGTGCTGGAGTCTGGGTCTTGTCCTGCAATGCTAGTCTGCTTGGGCTGCCATGACACAGTATCATAGCCTGGCTGACTTAAACAGTGAAAACTTATTTTTCTGGGGACTGGAGTCCCGAGATCAAGATTTGGACTGATTAGTTTTCTGGCGAGGGCCCTCTTCCTGTCTTACTGATGGCTACCTTCTCACTGTGTGTTCTCATGAACTTTCCTCCAACTGTGTGTGCTTGAGGAAGGGGTAGGGAAAAGATAGAGATAGAAATATATATATGTATATATATACATATATAGATATATAGATAGATAGATAGATAGATAGATAGATAGATAGATAGATAGATAGATAGATAGGTAGGTAGGTAGGTAGGTAGATAGGTAGAGATAGATGGAGAGGGAGAGGCAGAGAATGAGAGTGAGAGAGCACCTACTTCTCTGGTGTCTTGTAAAATTGCTAATCCTGTCATATCAGCGATTCACCCTTATGATTTCATTTGATCTTATTTACTTCCTTTCTCCATATAGCCACACTGGGGCTTAGGGCTTCAACATATGAATTAGGGAGTGGGGGTTGGTGGAGACACACATGCAGTCCATAACGTAGGGGTTATTGGAGTCTCCATTTTTAGGTTTGCATTTCTTTGCCCACAAAGAATCAGACAAGTACTGTTTCCAGAAGCACTGGTATTCCCAGGTCAGTTCAGGGGAGCAGAAAAGGCTGAGATCTCCACGGCTTATGGAGTCTTATTCATCAGTGGTGTGGCCCTAACTAGAGAGGAGAATATCCTTCCTAGTGAGGGATGGTGATTCAGAGTGCCTGGGTTTGGTTCCAGCACTGCCATTTAAAGCTTAGGTGATCTTGGCTGGGTGACTCATTTAACAAATATTTATTGAGCACCTACTATGTGCCAGACTGCATTGTAGCTGTTGAGAATATAGCAGTGAACAATACAAGACAAACAGACCAAAAAATCCTTGCTTTTGTGGAGTTTACGTTCTAATGGAGGGAGCCAGACTATAATAAATAAATCAGTTGATGACAGAGCATATTTGAAGGTGACAAGCAATGCAGTGGGAGAGGGGAGGGAAAGTTGAAGGAGGGATGGGTGGGAGTGGGTTGCAGCTTTAAACAGAATGATTAGGGAGGGTCTCAATAAGAAGGTGACATTTCAGTAATAGCCTGAAGGGGTGACAGAGAGCAATGCTGACATATAAGGGAGATTGTTCTGTGCCTCAGTTTCCTCACCTGTATACTGCAGTTACATTAGTACCTATCACACAGAGTTGCTTTGAAGAGTCAGTCCCTGCAGGGGGCTTAGCCCTGGGCTGGCACACAGCCAACACTCATTAATGCTGGAACATTATTGTCACCACAGTGTAGGTAGGAGCCTGTCCCTGCTGCCTCCAGGGGGCAAATGTGGGCTTCCGACTACAGGGTTTCGGTGGCCTTCATCTCCCTGGGAGTGGGAGCTGCTCTCCTCCTCCCCTCCCCATCTCCTCATTAAAAGGGGACACACAACCTGCAGTTTGAGAAGCAACGCGTGCACTTTCTTTTTACTAGACCATCTAACCCCAGAGGGAATTGCAGAAGAGCCTTTAGCAAAATCCAGGTTTAGGGAGCAGCTTCAAGCCTTTCTCTGGAGCTTCTGCAGACTAAGGTGGCCAGGTATTTCTGGCCCAGCTCAGGGCTGGGCTGTGGGGAGGGACTGCCCACCTAGAAAACTAGACCCCCGGTAGCAGGGTCATGGGGTCCTACCCTGCTTCTCGGCTCCCTGAGGGCTCCCTGGCTCTCATCAGCAGGCACCTAGTCCCGTCAGCAATTGAAAGCCATTATTTACTATTGCAGAGATTTTTGTGGCTGTAATTTACTGCCACTGGGAAGCCCCGGGACCTGAATCCCAGTAGCCCTCAGTGTAGATATTGCATCTAATCAATCCTCTATTACTATGCAAATACATCCTATAGGCTACTGATGTCTTTTCCTTTCAAACACTTAATACATAATTAATGATACTTCTAATGCCACCAAAGACACCAACCCAAAAAGCTTCCTGCTATAATTTATACTTACCCAGACAAAAAGATTGGTTTATTGGTTCACTTATCATTCAGGAGTGTGCCTCTCCCTGCCCTCCCTGGGAGGGGCTGCGGAGCCCACAGACTCAGGAAGGCATCTGCCCTCGGTTAGTGTTAAGCCCAGCAGGATGCAATGGCTGTGCTTGAAGAAGTGCCAGCTTCTCCATGGGGTTTCTCGTTAGGTTCTCCTCTCAAACCACCCTGTAAGGGAGGTCCTTCCATAGTCCCACTCCCTAGATAAAGAAACTGAGGCTAGAGAAGTGACAGCCACCCAAGGTCACACAGGTGCCCCTGCGCCCAGGAGAGTGGGGGACCCTGGCATGGACGGCGAGCTGTGTGACTTGGGCAAGAGGCTTCGCTTCCCTGAGCCTCTCTTGCTTGACCTGTAACATGGCAGCCACAGTGGCTATCCTGCAGGGTTATGTGAGAACTGGAGATAATGACACACACCAGGCGCAAAAACCATACTTGCTAATTTCCTTCTTGGAGGTGAAATGGGGGGGACATCATTTCTGAGTGGCAGCGAGGTGGCCTTTTCATTTGTGGAGGATCGAGAGGAGACAGGGTTGAACTCCATACCTTCTCGGCAGACGGGCACCTCAAGAAGGAAACCCTGTCCCAGGGCCCACATGGGGATTTCTTCTACCAGACTTTAAGCAGCTCTGGTCTTCGGGAGGAAGGCGATGCTGTCCCTGTGCTGGGTACTGCATTGGTAGAGCGAACGGCTCAGGAGCTGGTGTGACCGGCACGTGATGAGGTCAGTACACAGGTGACAGGGCCCACTGGGGGGGCACCCAGATAGCGTCAGTGGAGAAAGGAAGGGGTGCTGGGTGGTGGTGGCGTATGACCCTCACCCAGCACACGGAGGGGCAGAGCATGAAGATTGAGGTGAATTTCAACTCCTTCTTGGGATGTTGGGGTGGGCTGCCCATTTTGACTCTACTCCTCTATTCCTCTGTTCTTATGTGGGGAACATGGACCATGCATGGGCCAAATCTCCCCACCCAGGGCAGGCAGAGGAGTTAAGGCTGAGCAAAGACTGTGCTTGGGGGTGACAGAGAGATCGCCTGCGGCCGAGAGGAGACCCTCTTGGACCAAAGGACTAGGCTTCAAGTTGCTTTCCTTTCTTCCAGTGCCGCTCTTTCCACAGAGCCCACCGCTGCCCCTTCCTCTTAATTGTTCGGACCCCTCCTGTGGCCTTGACTAAGGTGCTGAGGGCAGACACGGCTTGTGCTTCAGACTGGAGATCTGCTCCTTGCTCAGGAGTCCTGTGCCTTGCCTGGAACCTTCTCCATCTTTGACCTGTGACAGCCTCCCTCCTCCCTTCTTGTCCCTCCCTGGTCTACACTCCCTGTGGCAGGCAGAGGGATCTTCCTAAAGTGCAAACTGGACCATGTCTTTGTCCTGTCAGAAATCCTTTAATGGTTCCCTACTGGACTTGGGATAAAGTCAAAACTCATTAGCACAGCAGTCAAGGCCCAGCTGCTTCTCCTGGTCCTCTCTCTAATTTACCTTGTATTTTATGCCTTGGTGTTACCAATGCTTTCAGTCCTCCCTCCTCCCCCTCCCCCCCCCCAAACAAAGCACTGAGTCACAGCTCTGTGCCTTTGCTCATGCTGTTTCCTGAGTGCCTTTCGCTGTTTCCTTAATCTGGCTGACTCTTATTCACCCATCACAGTTCAGCCCAGATAATGCCTCCTCCAGGAAGTTTTCCCTGAACTCCTCTCCCTCTGTTGGACTAAGCGATCTATGCTTCTATGACCTGGACATACTACAGTCTTATAACTTCAAAACCACAATGAGAGCCTCAGAGGCAGGGACCTAGTCAGAGAGGGATGAATCTAGTCCTCTGTTCACTGGCATGTGGAGGGTTAAGGTAGGATGTTATGCTGAACTAGGATCGTCCTTCCCTTTGATGGGAGACCCCATTCCCAGTTGTGACTCTATCTGATTTTGCTGCCAACTTTGGACTGTGAGGTGTGGGAACCTTGTCAGCTCCCCCAGTGTTTTGTTAGGAGGATCTGGGCTCACCTGGATGTTGAGCCCCAGAGTTTTCAGAGTACCTGGAGGGTCCTGGGGGGGTTGGAGTGAAGTATGAGATGCCCTCTGAGTGAGAAATGAGGACGATCAGGGCAGTTGAGACACCTGGGTAAAATAATTTCTATACACTTGACCCTAGAAGAATTTGGGGTTAGGGCACAGACACCCCATGCAGCTGAAAATCTGCGCTTCACATAATCTACTCTTTGTATCTGTGGATTCTACATCCCGCTGATAGAGGAAATAAAAATCCATGTATACGTAGACTGGCAACATTTAAACCTGTTGTCCCAGGGTCAGCTGTACGAAGTTTCTGTTTCCCCTCCTGGCCATGTCTCTGTATTTATTACCCATTTTGGCAGTTGAACTGTTTGAATCAGCCTCCAGCTTGATCTCTGCCCTTGCCATGTGTAGCAAAAGGGATTTAGGAACAGGAATATCTTCAAAAGGAGACTCTGCAATGGGGCTTCAGGAAGACAGTAATGTCTCCGTATCTCCTTTCAGGCTTTGAGCCCAGTGGGGAAGGAGAGGAGCTGGGTGTAGGGCAACACTGCTGCCCCTCGGCTCTGGGGACACCAGTGCAGTGACATTGGGGTTCCTGAGGCCTTTCCTGTGCTCCAAAGGAGGCGGGAAGGGCAGGGAGGACCTGCTTCAGGGCCAGGACTTGTTCTGGGGCTTCCTAATCGAGGCTCTTGTCCTTCTGGGTAATTTCCATTTTTAATTTCTTAGCATTTTATGAACAGGGAGTAAATCAGGAGCCTGTACCGACCATTTCACGTAAAGGATTAATAAACTGGAGATTTATGGGGTAGTGGCAGCCGAAGGCGGTAGAAGTGGACAGTGAAACGAGACTTGGTTCCTAAGGGGCAGTGGCCGACTCCAGTATCTTCTCTCCCTGGTGGAGTGTCTGCTGACAGCTGGGATTCTGGTCCTCTGGGGCGTAGAGTCATGGTCGGGTGGCAGGGGGTTCAGGGAGCAGAACTATGCCTGGATCTACCTAGGTCAGCAGCCTGACATCCCGTCTTTAGAGTAGTATATAGAAATAAGCCCCGGGCTTATATCTACTTTTATATTTGGGCTTATATCTAGTTTAATCCAGTTTTTAAGCTAGAACTGGAGAAAGGGACATTCACATTCCCTTTGGCTGTATCAGTTAGGTTTAAGTAACAGAAAAGCAAGATATCATGGGCTTTAAACAACAGAACCCAGGTCCTTTCCTCCTCTGACTGTTCTCAGCATGTCAGCTTTTCCATGTATTAATGCCTCATGGTGGTGAGATGGCTGCTGCAGTTCCGGTCATCACATTCAAAGATGACAATGTCCAGTGAAGAAGGAGGTGATCATCTCTTCCTGGGCATTTCCTTTTATGAGCAAGGAAACTTCGCCCATAAGCCCTCTGGCAGGCCTTCTTCATGTCTTACTGGCTAGAACTGGGTCACATATCTTCTTAAACCACTCTTTGCATGATGAAAGGGGTTACCATAATAGACTTGCGTTATAGAGATTCCCTTGGGTTGTGCTTCTGAGAGTCACGTTGGAGAGAAGTTGGCACCTGGACAAAAGTGGAGCATTCAGGGACCGAGGGAAGGGGCACAGCTGCTGGGCAAGCATTTACTGCGGTGACTGTGAGTAATTTGTTTCAGCTTGCTGAGGCTTAGTTTCCCCATTTGTAAAGTGAGAACAAAAATAATAGTAGTTTTCTTGCCGTGTTGTGAGGAGTAAATGTGCTAATGCATGCTAAGTATTTAGCAAGGCTCCTGGCACATAGAATGTGCAGTTAGGTGTTAGTATTAACAGCTGAGTGATCTCGAGCACACTTTTTGCCCCATTTGGGTGTTAGCGCTATAAAAATGAGGTGGTATTATTTCCTTCAGGGCCACATCTGCCTTTGTTAACATGAGAACTGGTGATAATTTGATCATAACCTTATGGCATCCTCCTTGGCAACATGGACTTTCAAGACAGGCTAGGATCTTCCACTCACTTGTAGTGTGACTTTAGTAAAGTTAGTGAGCCTCTCCGAGCCTCAGTTTCCTCATCTATAAAACGGCAGTACTACTGCTCACCTCATAAGCTTTTACCTAGTGGGCATGGGGAATAGCACACAGCAGGCCTCAGGAAAACTCCCTCCTGTCCTTTCACATCCCGGGTGCTTATTTCATCTGGAGCAAGACTCTAACCAGAGACTGGAGTGCCCATTAAGAAATAAGGCAGAGGCCCAGTGTTATAGAGGGGCCAACAGGCCAGTGGTAAAGGAAGGCCGGAGCGCAGATGGGTGAGGTTGTCTAGAGCCCCTTGGGGACTTCAGATGCTGAGTCTGTGACTGCACAGCTAATTCTAGCTCCCACTGTCTTCCCAGGCCAGGGCTGGTCCAGCTGCAGATGAAGGTCTCCCAGTGGCAGGTGACCAGGACTAGGAGTGGGGTTGGGGACAATGGCAAACCATTAAGCCAGTGGGGCCTGGGAAATTGCTGGGGTTACCGGAGATGGTCCTACAACTTGGGGGTCTTGGTGCATCCAGACTGGTTGACCCTGAACCACCCTTGACTCTCCAGAACCGCCACTGGCGAAAGTTCTGCCCTGCTGCCCCTGACCTAGGACTGGGGTGTGGTGACTGGGGTCAGTTTAGTGCAGATGTTCTGGGCAGGGTCTCTGCACTCTCTCTGCCTGGGTTCAAAGCTCATCTCTATCACTCATCACCTGGGTGGTGTGAGACCAACCCCTTTGCTTCTGTGTGCCTCAGTTTTCCCATCCGTAAAATGGGATGTGAAACAAACCTACCTCTTGGGGTGGTGATAGGGGTAGCACACAGGTCAACACCCAGCAGAAGACCTGGCACACATTAAGTGCTCAGTGAGGATTAGTTGTTATTTGAGGATAATAAACAGGTGCGTTCCTAGCTTTCACAAAGCAAATCCTATTTCTCTTACATGCTCCTCCATAGCCCAGTGCCTTACCACTGAGGGGGAGAAGGATAGAGAGGAAGATGGAAGAACCTGTGCTTCATTAGTAATTAAACATTAATATAGTTGCCCAAAGCGCCCATGAAACTGCCAAGGAAGCTGGTGCGAGCACAAAAGGGTCCAGGGGTGGAAGCTTAGTGAGAAGGGAGGGGAGGAACAGCAGCTCAATTGATGGCTCAGGAGAGGGTAGGAGCATCTGTTCTTGTGCTCAGGGGCAGCCCATGCAGGAGAAACACCCCCTCCCACCTTCACAATGAAGCTTTATGAGGACCTGACATCTTTGGGAGCCTAAGGGCTGGGCCCAGGGAGGACATAATGTGACCTCCTGGCGTTGTTGACACCTCCTATCTGACCCTTATCCTGAGGCCCTATCACACCTCTTAATAGTCCGCCACACCCCTGCCAGATTATGATTGCTCTTCTTTGTTACTCAAACTTTGCACATACCCAACAGGGCTTATCTGCCATACACCCTTCCAAGGATTTTACTTGGCTAGGATTCCCATTTCTCGGAACCTCTGGCCTGGGGACTGGCTAGGGTTAGGATGCACGATGGGTCTTCTCTGAGCCTGTGCGTGTGAGACAGCTTGGTGTTTGCCAACCCATGTTTTTGGGAACACTGGTTCCACAGAATGTAAAAGCCCTGACAAGTCCTGCAGAAGTGGGCCTGATACACTTTGGTTTTTTGATAACCCTTTGCTAAATTTTTTTACTGTGAGATCTTGGTCTGTGAAGAGCCTTTTAGTATTCCAAGGAAATGTGTTTTGAGGCCCACCTTTGGCTGTATTGTCATAGGGAGGAGCAGGGAGTGGGGACATTTATTTCTCTGGTCCTGTGTGGGCTCATGCAAACTGAGTGATGGGGGTAAGCTACTCTCTTTCTGGGCTTCTGTTCCTCCAGCTTTAAAACAATACTGGTGATGATAATGGGTCTGCCTTTACTTACATACTAGAGTGGTTTTTCTTTAAACTCTTTAAAATGGGATATTTCAAACAGATCCCTCTGTAGAGAGGGTAGGATAATGCACCCCCGTCCACATCATTTGGTTTCAGAGTATTTTGCATTTTGCCTGTCTGTTTCATCTATCACCCCCTACTTTTTTTAAGGCTGGTTTTGAAGATGATATAAAATTAAGTCTATGAAAGTGTTTTTGCAAACTTCAAAGTATAAATCTATCTATCATTAATGTTATTAGGTTTATTACTTCTTATTTCTAAAGTTCAAAGTGCTGTATAAATGTAAGACATATGTCATCCTTGTTTTATGCTTATAATTCTTATTGCTGTCCCATCATGTCACCAAAAATGCCCAGTAATGTGGGTATTGTGGACCTACATTTGTGAGAAAATGGGCTGAACCCTGAGGGTGTGAAATGCTTAAAATCTAGCTCAGCTGCCACGGTACTTACAGTTTAGTGGGGAGGAAGGACAGATGACCTGAAAAACAGCCATGCGATTGATGGTGGTTATGTGCAGTGCCAGATGACCATTCTGGAACAATTCAGGCAGGCAAGAAGCAGACAACTGGGAATTGTCTGGCTATGGTTTTGCTTCATTGGAACTCTTCCGCCCAGCAAGTTGTGGATCTTGGTTGGGCCTGTAGGTGACTGGAAGAGTAAGATGTCCTTTCTGGAACATAGTCACCTAAGCACCTGATGAAGTCATGGTCCTGAAGGACAGACATTGAGCCTATGTGAATGATGCTATTTCTCTTTCTCCTTGAGCTAAAGATGCTGCCATCAATTTCCCCACCAGGATGGGGCATGTGCACTGTAACAACTTCCCGATAGAACTAGCTGAAAGCCTCCAAACAAACAGAGCTCCTTAACAAACAAATGACACCAGCTTTTCTGAGGCCAGTTCATTGTTTGGTGGGTACCCCACTTTTAATCACTCTATCACTCCAGTCAGTTCCCCACCTTGGCCAACTCCCTGTCCCAGAGCTGGGACTATTGTCCTTCTCTCCCTGTGGCCTCTTCTCCAGATGGCCCTTGCCGGCCTCTACATTCAAGTATGCAGCTCTCATTCCTCTGAATTGTCTGCAGATAAGATGGAATTTCAGTATCAGAGTGGGGCTTGTAGGGGAACAGGCAACTCTCTGTTGGCTGCAGATGCGTTCAGCTTGCATTTTGCTTAAAACATGTAAGCCAAGAGCAGATTTCACATAAAAGTCTATATTTCTAATTTCCTTTGAATAACTAGAAGAGCTGCAACTCCAGGACCTCATTCCTGCCTGGCAACATTGAAGGTTGCTAAGTGGGGGTATGTACTGTGGAGGGGTGGTCACCATGGTCCCCTGGGAGGCTTGGACTCACTGACATCCTTGACTAGGTCCTCATGGGCATGTGGGTAGGGAACTCTGTTGTACTGAGAAGCCATGAGGCCTTATCATCCCTGCTTCTCCCTGACTTTCTTGTTTCTGGTCACGATGATTTTGTCATCATCATCTGACCACACACATTCTCCTTGAGTGATGTAGTGGGGTGCTGGCAGGAAATGGGGGCCCAGTCAAGCTGGGTATTGGAAGAGAATTAAATGAAGGGACTGTCTGCAAAGGTGTGGCAGAATTTAGGAAAATTAACCAGGACATTCCTGCACCCTGAGGTTAGCACCCCAGGCCTGCAGGGCTTAGAGAGGGGATTGCGGGGAGAGGGCTGTCTGGCAGGAGGGTGGCCTTCCATAAGGGAGGCGGCAGACTGTAGCGGCCCCGCTCACCCTCCTGCTTGTGGTTCCCTGTGGGCTGTCCTGATGGTCAAACCCAACTGGGCCTGATCTCTCTTGAGCAATCAAGGGAGACTGTGATGCAGTTCATCCCAGAACAGAGGGAGAGGCATGGAAAGAAGATCCCGCACCAGTAACTTCCACCAAGTGGACAAATGCCCCTCTCTCTGCTGGCTGTGGCAGGAGATGGTTGAGTTTCCCATCTGGCCATCAAGCTGGCTTGATAATGGGGAGCAGTCCCTGGTAGGTGGTGGGGCTATTATTTCTGGGGGCTGAGGAGTTCCTTCCCACAGTCTGTCTCACCTGGTTTTTCCATTCTGTTTGTGCGAGAGGGTGGGCACCCTCACACCAGCTACCCCTTCCTCATGAGTGGGCTTGAAGGAAACTGAGAGCAGGCTGGCTGTGAGGGCTTCCATGTGCTCACAGCCTTCCTGTAAGCCCTTGGGCCAGGCTGTGTCTCCGTTGATGCTGTTGCTTGAACACTCTGTGTGTGGCATCTTCTGAAGAACCTTCCTGCTGAGATATGATTTAAAAAGCTCTCTCACCCCAAATTATCTTCCCCATTAGCCTGCCTTGGATTTTGAGATTCTTTGCAGTTTCCCAGCCTCAGAGAATGCCATTGCTTGAAGGATCCCCCAGGCCTCTCACCTCAACAAACTGAGGCCCCACAGGGGGGAAGTGATTCATTTAAGACCACAGGGTGATTTAGGGTTAGAGCAAGAAGCTGGACTAGCTCCTGGGTGCAAGTTCTTGTGTCTCCACCCCAGCTTCCCTGTTGGGTTTCTGACAGGAAGGCAGCAGCTTCCCTAAGGCTGGATGGCTGGGCCCAGGTGGTCTTAGGAGAGGGGGAATCTGCTGCCTAACTAGGCTGGCAGCAGCCCTTCCTGGAGGGCCTCAGGCAGGGCGGGGATGAAGAAATCAAAGAGCCATTTATTTTAGAGCATTTTCCAAACAGCAGAACCAGATCACGTCCATGGGATGAAAGGGGGGAGGAAAATGCTGCTTGTTCCTCCTCTCTGCTTCTCCCCTCCTGCTCTTTCCGTAGGGAGAATCTCCCTACGGAGAAGCTCCAATTGTGGTGCCAGATGGGGAGAAGCAGGCCCAGGTGGGCTGTGGGCACTGAGGAGTGGAAGGAATCCCTCGAGGTGGAAGACACAAGCCAGTTCTGCTGCTTGGAGGTGTGATCTTGGGTACAAATCATATAAAGTGCTGGGCTTTTGTTTTCATTTGTACACAATGAGGAAAAGTATACTTCACGGGATTGCTATAGGACTTATTGTCATTAATATCCAATATTAATAATAATGCTGAGGATAAAAGCTATCATTTATTGAGGCTTACTATGTGGCAGGCCCTGGGCTCAGCATTTCCACTTGTTATCTCATATAATCCTCACAGCAGCTCCATGAGGAAACTGAGGCTCTAGAAGATTCAACGAGTTAGCAGTGCAGCAGGGGTTGGATGACATGGCTTAAGAAACATTCTCCATAAGCCATAAAACTCCAGCGTATTTTCTTTGGACCTAAGAAAATGTACCCGCCACCGTCAGCATATTCCCTATGGGCCGTGGACATCCTGGGAGGTTTCTTCCAGAATGGAGTTTTTGCAGAGGTTTCTCTGGCTAATTCCATTCCTCATGCTGCTTCCCTGGGAATCCTGCCCAGGTAATAATTTTCTGGAGGAAAAAAGCCTAGCAAATGGGAAAACAATCTTCTGACTGGTCCCCGTAGCTGCTGGCCCCTGTAACCTGTACTTTCAGCAGAGCCTGGAGCCTGGAGGGTGCGGGACTGCCTCCGTACCTGTGAGTGTGTATGTTTGAGAGTGGGTGCGCAGGGGAATGTGGGAGCATGAGCATGCGCGTTAGGGGACCGTGAGAGTGGGGGTGGGGATGAACGCATGTGTGTGTGTGTGCATGGCTCTGAGTCTAGTCTGTATGTCAGCTGTTTATGGGAGTGGTGTGTGCTCAGATGAGTGTGACCACATGGGTGTGTGCTTGCAGATGTCTGTGTGCGAGTGTGTATATCAGGTGTGACCAGACAGGTCACGTCCCCTGAGTCCCTGCCTCTAGGGGGCAGTCATTGCGGAAGGATTTAAATTACCTGAAGCTGACAGAAGTAGTGGGGTACAGAATGGCATCTCCCACCTCCTCACCGGGGCCATGTTACCAACTGAACATTCCCCTCAGCCATCACCTTCCTGGGGAGGAGCCGGCTTTCACTGCCATTTAAATCAGAATGGAGTGCAGACGGTGGGCAAGCGTGCTGGAGAGGCCTCCCCCTCTACCAACGGGGAAGGACTCCTGCAGGCTGAGCCTTGACGCTGCTCCCTCATGGGCGCTTGGTAGAGGTTCTGGGCTGTGACTAAGTGGGAATCCTTGCCAGGCCTCTCGCCTCAGCTGGGAGAGCAGATGGCGAGGCTGTGCCCTTCTGGCTGGCTGCTCTGCTGGCGCTCTTCTCCCTGCCGTGTACCTGCCTCCTTGTCTCAGGGTCCCACGGGTGGCCAGAGCGTGCTGCCATGCTCTCCCTTGTTTCCACATTCTGTAGCGCTCCAGTGAGTAAAGAGCCTTCACCGCGGAGTGGAGAGGGTTTATGTTGTTCAGGCTGAAGGGAGAGAGTGCTTAGTGAAGCACTGGGCAACTCAAGGAGAAATGGGTGCTTGGAGGTGTTGGCTGAGATGAATATGAATTTTGCAAGACTTACCCATCACTAAACCAATTAATGAGATTCACTTTTCCATCTTGGGAAATATTATAGCTAATCCTTGTATAGCACTTACGCTGTGACAGGTACTTTATATGTATTAATTCATTTTATCCACACAACAGCCTTATTGTTACTGAACTCGAGGCTTTTGTCGCTTGGTGTGCGTCAGCCAACTGAGCAGAGATTTGTGGCAAAGAGTTTTTTATTACTTGAATCAAGCAAGGAGACGTGGAGATCACTCTGAAAGCACTGTTTCTCCTTCCTTAACGGGAGGCAGGATTTTTATAGGAATTCAGTTTTTGGACGGGGCAGGGACAGGCTGGAACATCTGGAATCTTCGTTGTGTAGGTACAGTGTAGCTTCATGACCAGATCATGCCCCTGTCTAGATGGAGTGTTCAGACTGTGGTGGGATTTAAGTATGATAATGCTGTCAAGAACCTGACGTGATCTGAGGTCATGGAGGTTCATTTCTGTGTGTGTTGCTTTAGGATTTAGCCAATTTGGACTGGACTGTATCTCAGTAACCCTTAACTAAACAGATTTAAATAATTTAAAAGGTTTTCCTAATAATGCAGCATTGGCTTAGTCAATCTTCTGTCTCCTGGGTAACGCGAGATCGATGGTGTTATCCCTTCATCATACAGATGACAAAACTAAGACTCCAACAGGTGAAGTAACTTGTTCAGCTGGTAAGAGGCAGGGCTGGTAGTTGACACAGTGTGGTCTAGTTTAAGAGACTGCCCCTGTTATGCTAATGTTACATCTCAGAGTAGCGAGTTGTACTGAAGTTACTTAAGTTTCTCCTGTGTCAGCTGATTCAAAGGAAGAAGTTAGTCACTGTCCTCCTTGAACCAAACTGAGAGCTGACATGTTTCGGGAGGATGTCAGAGGGTGTGAAGGAACACCATACTCCACAGCCAGCTCCCTGAGTAGAGGCGTGTCCAGGGGCTTGGTGACTGGGGTTCAGACCTCCATGTACTCCCCTCCTTCCACCTCCAACGTGATTTTAAAAATTGCAAAAAGTTGGTAGCAGCTTTATTGAAACAAAATCCACGTACCATAAAAAACACTATTTGAAAGTGTTCAATCCAGTGACTTTTTGTGTATTTTTATAATCCAGTGCTATTTAGTGTGTTTACAGAGCTGTGAAGCCATCAGCACAATCAGTCTGTGATGCGATCACCACAGAAAAAAAGGCCCTGGAGTCTTTCTGTGTCTGGAGTTGCTTGTTCTTGAGATGTAGATGAAATCACGCAGGATGAATCTTTGTGTCCGACTTCTTTCACTTAGCATAGTATTTCCACTTCCGTGTTGTAGTACATTTTCAGTACTTCATTCCTTTATTATTGCCTAATACTGTTCCACCGCATGACTGTGCCACATTTTGTTTATCCTTTTATCAGTCGACGGGCCCTTTCTACTTTTTGGCCGTTATGAATAGTACTGCTATGCAGTTTGTGTGCAGATTTTTGCATGGCTGTTTCATTGATGTTGGGTGATATACATTGAAGTAGAGTGCTGGTCACATGTTTTTTATTTGTGGAACCACTAGATTGTTTTCCAAAGTGACTGCACTTTTTGTTTTAACACTCTCCAGCAGTGTATGAGAGTCCCAGTGTCTCCACCTTATCAAGACTTGTTTTCTGTTCTTTTGATGGTGTCCATCTTGATGAGTATAAGGTGATATTTCACTGTGTTTTTTATTTGCATTTCTGAAATAATTAGTGATGTTGAACATTTTTCACATATTTATTGACCACTTGTTTATCTTCTCTGGAGAAATATTTATTCAGATTCTTTTCTTATTTTAAAATTGGATTTCAGCTAGTTGAAGGAAAGAATGATGGAGTGAGTAAGGAGCCAGCTTACCACATGGCAGGCACTGGGATGCCAGATGGATAGGACCCAGTCTTGCCCTCAGGTAGCTCAGTCCAGGGTGGTAGACAAACATGCAATAGATGAATCAGACAGATAGAGTAAGTGCTTGAACAACAGAGGGGGTGAGAGCCTGAGTTAAGGAAGGCGGCCTTCCTGGAGGAGGGGCCATTTGAGCTGAATCTTCACGGTTGGGGAGAGCAGGGATGAGGAAGGAGCTGTTCAGATGGAACAACTTGCTAGGGGAGGAGGACACACAAGGTGTAGTAGGGGAGCAGCTGGGAAATTAAGGGCAGGGGGTTAAGGCAGGGTAGGACTAAGCATCTAGGAAGTGGTTTGGGATTCAAGGAGAAAGAAAGAAATTGGTGCCTGCATGACTGAAGGGTGTTTAGTGGGGGAAGCTCAACATGGGTTTGAACCTGCATCCCAAATCTGCTTGTCCTCAATCTCTCCTAACAGAATTGCTGAAGTGGCTGCTGTGGTACTGAGTGGGTCCTTTTATGTTTTAGTAATTATCCTGTCACCCACCAAAAAATAATTTCATCCCGGGAAGAATGAAGGTTTGGTGGTATTGAAAACTGCTGCCGCATAAGTGCAAGTGGCCTAATTGGGATTCATAAATCCACTTTTTAACAAGCACAATTAGGAATACTTATTGCAGGCCAGCTTGAGGAAATCAGGAAAGTGCTGTTCGCTAGAGCAGCTTTTATGTGGCTTTATTTAATGGGATGGAAGACTTGGTTTGGTTCTGGCATCTCAATTACTCACGGGGGGAGCAAGTCTCCACTTAAAAGTGGAATTTTACCCCAAAGTTTAATTCTGAGTAGTTGTTAGGCAATGTTATAGTGGGAATAGGAGTCTTTTAGATTGTTCTTTGGGGGAAAATGCAAATCCTATAAATTTGGGAAGGTACAAAAGGGATCCCTTATAAGTCATACTGATAATATGGACAAACACTCAAATGAAGAGAGCTCTAACTTCCCCCGCTCTTTTGCTTTTTATTTACTCAGCTCTGCCAGGTGCCATGGGGAGGGCAGTGGTCTGGCTGAGAAGGTTCAACACAGGCTCTTGACGGTAGAGATATCATGTGAGGACTGGAGGTATCAGGAGGATGGGGGCAGAAGCAGCAGTTGTTTATGGAAGAACAAATCCTTGTGGGCTAGAATCGGCTGCAAGAAGGGAGAAGTAGGATTGAACTGGGGCTGGAGGGTGGGTAGGATTTAGAAGTGTGGGAGGAGGGAGGGAGCCCTGTACCCATGTTAGCCTGGAAACCAGACAGCCTGAAGAGAGGTAGCAGGAGGAGGGCAGTCAGGGCTGTCAGCAGTGACGGGAGAGCTGCCATCCTGGGACCTGTGAATGGAGCTGGGAGGTCTGGAGACACTCCTGGGCCTGCCTGTAGTCAACAGGACTTGAGTAAGAACCTTCCTTTCTGTGGGCCTCACTGTCTTCCTGAGTTCTCTCTAAGGGTCCTTCCAGCCTTGCCAGTGTGAGATATGCACAAGATTCTGGCTCTCTATAAAATTGGAGAACTGTGGGTGGGGCCTCGAGGGTGAGGAGAGAAGGGATGGTTATGTTATTGCCTAAGGTAAAGCAAAGGATGCTCCAGTGAATTCCCTGGGTGCAAACTTACGACAAAGTCTGAAAGGATTGAAATTTGGGGGGATGTATAATAAAAGAGGAACATCTGCTGATCCTCTCATGTGTGGGCCAAGAGCACTCATGGATCTGGTCAATTCAGAAAACACCACAGTGAGAAAGGACACCTAAATATTTCTTTATAAAAATGGATGAATGCGTGAATTCATCTCATAGATGTATGCATGGTGAAATGACAGATGGACAGATGGATGGATGGAGTGGGTAGGTGGATGGATAGGAGCACCATAGGTTTTGTGTTTGGTGTAAAAGAAGGAGCCCTGTGTTGCAGCCAGGCAGCTTTAAGTTTGAACTCCTCTGTCCTTATGACTGTGTGTTGTTGGATGTGTTTTTAGCCTTTCTGAATTTTTTTGTCTACAAAATAGAGATTCAGTGATATATATGTCATAATCTTGTAATAATCAAATAAAAGTCCTATCAGTTCTCTTTTCTCCTTTCTATTCCTCACCCACTTCCTCAGTGTGCATCTCTGAGGAATTGGGATTCTTACACCTGCTCTGCCTCCAACTAGGGTCTTGTTTGGGATTTAAGGAGGTAGAACACTTTTCAGAAAGTACTTTATAAACTGTGCTTTGTAACCATAAAGGATGACTCTCGTTTTTGAAAGGCCATTTGGAGTGGTACCTAGCAATATGAATAGAGGAAGAGAGAAATGTTAAGTGGGGTGTCAGAGCAGGGCACAGTCACTAGCTGTACCCCACTAACTCTGACGTCTGATTGGCAGGGGCACTGACAGAGACGGCCCCAGGGGTGTTTCCATGGAGGTCTGAGCCTCAGGTGTAGCAGTCCATCTGTGGGCCCATGTGAGGAGGCCTGGTGTCTAGAGGAGCCTCAGTTCCCAGGAGAACCTTGCTTGACCTTGAAGGATGGAGTGAACTAGAATGGCAGTCCAGAAAGCAAATCGGAGAAGTTGCACTGGCTGGGATGATGATCAGAACTAAGATTTCCTCAGCACCTCCTAGGTTCTAGTCCCAGCTTTGCATGCTTTTACATATACCATCTCATGTAGGGTGTGAGAGGTGTGTCATCATTCCTGTGAGAGGATTTCTGTGTCAGGAACCCGAGGCTCAGAGAAGGGGAGTCGTTTGCCCAGAGTTGCCGTGCTCATAAACAGTGCAGTGGAAATGCTGGCTGGGTCTGTCGGCCTCTGGAGCTTGCTGGGAGTCAGCAAATAGTAACATTTCTTTCTTTCTTTCTTTTTTTAAATATTTTTTTTACACTTCTTTTAAAAGCTTTTCTTTTGCTCTTTTGCAAGTTTCCTAACACTTCTTTTTTTTTCTTTAAAGATTTTTATTTTATTTTTATGCATACACAAGCTGGGATATAAGCCGGAGGAATAGGGAGATGAGAGGATTCACCAGAGGCAGAGTGGGGAGCAGAACAGGCAGATGAACTGAAATACACTGCTGAGGGGAGAAGCGGGCAAGTCAGGAGAGGTCTGCTGTGCCATGTCAGTCCCCTCCCTGGCCAGGGATTGAACTCGTGCTGCTGTGCAGCAGATGCTTCACAGTGTGGTGCTCAGCCCGCTGCGCCACCAGGGAGGCCCCCTAAAACTTCTTTTAAAAACATTTAAAACAAACAAACAAACAATTTTAGGCTCACAGTTTCAAAAATAGTAGAGAGTTCTCAGGTGCTCTTCTCCCAGCTTTCCCCAAAGATAACATCTTACATAGCCATAGTATGAGGATGAAAACTATGAAATTGTTGTTCACACCATGCCATTCACCAAACTACAGATATCATTTGTATTTCGCCAGTTTTCACATGAACTCCTGTTGTGTCTGTGAATTTTGTCGTGTGTATTTCCTCGAATCAAGACTACAATTGGGATAAAATTACTCCCCTCTCCCCCATTCCCTTGTGTCTCTTTATAGTTCCACCCTTTCTTCCCTGGCCCCGAGGTGACCATGGGTCTGGTCTCCACCTCGCTAATTTTGTCATTTTGACAATGTCTCATAAGTGGTTACAGTAGAGAGCCTTTGAGATTGACTTTTTAATTTTTCACTCTGTGTTCTCAGGAGAGTCAGCCAAGTTGTTTCTTTTCCTTGCTGAGAAGTATCCAGCGGTGCTTTGTTTCCTAGTATTGCCATAAAATGACCACATTGCATAGCCGCAAAATGGGTTTAAAACAATAGAAACTGATCTTCTCATGGTCTGGAGGCCAGAAGCTGAAATCAAGGTGTCAGTAGGGCCAAGCTCCCTGGGGAAGTTCTAGGGGACAATCTTCCTTCGCTTTGTAGCTTCTGCTGGCTGCCAGCGACCCTTGGTGCTCCTGGCTTGTAGACACATCACGTGACTTTCCTCCCTAGTCTTCACGTGACCTTCTCATCAGGACACCTGCCGTGGGATGTCTGCCCACCCCAATCCAGTGTGATCTCAGTTTACTTTAACTGACTATATCTGTAAAGACCCAAATAATGTCACATTCTGAGGTTTTGCTTGGACATGAATTTTCAGAGGCCCTATGGGTGTCCCAGTGAATGGTTAAATACTGTAGTATATCCATAGAATACACATCTGGGTGGTTTCCAGGTTTTGGCAGTTGCAAATTAAGTCACTAAAAACAATTTTTGTGTGAATGTAAGTTTTTGCTTCTCTGGGATAAGTGCCCAAGAGTGCAGTTTCTGGGTCATATGGTAGTTGCATGTTTAGTTTTTAAAGAAACTGCCAAATGTTTTCTGGAGTGATTGTACCATTTGAGATTCTCCCTGGCAATGCATGAGTGGTCCAGTTTCTCTGTATCCTTGTCAGTATTTGGTGTTATCACTAATTTTTATTTTAGGCATTCTGATATGAGACTCTGAGCAATCTCATTGTGGTTTTAATTTGCATTCCTCTAATGACTAATGATGTTGAACATCATTTGATGTACTTATTTGCCATCTGTATAGCCTCTTTGGTGAAGTGTCTGTTCAAGTATTTTACCCATTTTTAATTAGATTGTTGATTTCTTACTGTTGCGTTTACAGTTCTTTATGTATTCTAGACACAAATCTTTTGTCGGATATGTGATTTGCACTTCTTTTCCTCTTACTTGGGAACATGTTTTTAATTCTTTTAGCACTGTCTTTTTGCAGAGCAAAAGGTTTTAATTTTGATGAGGTCTAATTTATTGATCCTTTCTTTAATAGCTCATGCTTTTGGAGTCATGTCTAAGATTCTTTGCCCTGGGAGATTTTCTCCTACATTTTTTTCTAAAAGGTTCTACATTTAAGTCTATCCATTTTGAGTTAAAGAATATTTATCAGTCTAACTCTAGATAGAGATGAGTGTAGGGCATCTGTACATGTCGATATATCTAAATAAGGTTTAGGTCAAGTTTCCCTTTTTTGCCTGTGGATGACAAATTGTTTTAGTGCCATACGTTGAAAAGCTATCTTTTCTGTCCAACACTTTCCATCTTCAGTGTGGTGGGTAAACAGGCACCCTAACTGATTTTGCTGCTGTGGGAGCTGAAACCTAGAGAGAATGAAGAACTAATCTGAAGTGACACTTTGTCAACCAAATGGGACCTAACACCGTGGTTTCCGTGGCCCAAGGACATTTCCATTTTGAAGATGAGAAAACTGAGACTAATATGTGACAACATGGACACTGACTTCCCACCAGGAGCAAGAAGACAGGCAAGCAAACAAAAAATGGGCAACCCAGCACTTTGGTCATGGAATCCATGACTCCTCTAACACCTCTGGTCCCGACTGAGCCTTCTCCAGGAGGGCCGGGTGATGGGCTTTCCAGAGGGAACTGAGAAGGTGAGATGCAGGTGCAGATTCCAGGGATTCCGTCCTCCTCGGCTCGGAGAGCAAGCTCAGTCTCCCTGCAGGGCCCTGACTTGGAGAGCTGGCGCACTGGCGTGGTGCGGGAATGAGCTCGGTGGCCCCGAGAGCAGGCTTTTAGCTTAATTGAACCGAGTGTCTTAAAATGGCAACTCATCAGTCAGCTTTCATTTTATTCCTTTCATTTAATTGTATTTTCCTCTAGGGAGTAACCAAATCAATGTAAATGGTGGGTGATCCTGGGTTTGTTATTTTTTTTTTTTGGTCCATTTTAAAATTTGGGGAACACATAGGTGATTTTCAATTGTAATGACCCAGCTGAGAATGATGGAAGTATCTCCTTCCTTAGTTGAAAAAGGACCCCCTCCCCTATCAATCTTGTAAAATGACAGTGCTTGCTTGTGCCTTTTCCTGAGAAGGATACTGGTGAGATGCGCCAAGAGATGCCAGGAGGCCCTGGCGTGTGTTTTTGGCCTAAGGATCCAAAAAAATAAATGATTGAGTGAAAGCTGGGTAATTTGGAACCAGAAAGTGACCTCTCTCAATTACTTGTATTGCGTCTGAGCCTCGTTCTGGGGAGGGAAGCTTAGGAACTCATCTTTCTGGAAGGTTCTTAGGAGGCATGGATGCAGGAGGCCTGAGTTCCAGGGCCAGCTCTGCCGGGGGCCAGTTGTGTGGATGGATGAGCTTCTTTTTCTTTCTGAGATCCCTTGGCTCTGGCATAAGGCATTAGACAAGGGATCTTGTGTCACATCAGCTTCTGTAACATCTGTGTCATCAGGGCCTGCTCCCTTCATGCCCTGGGTATCAACCCCTGGTGGGGCGTGATGGCCACAAAGTGGAGCAGAGGGAGAAACTGGGCCAAAACAGAGGCCTCAGCCATCCCATGGGCAGCCCTGCAGCAGGTACAGCCTGAAGAATCGTCTCACCTTGAAGCTGGAGGCCGCTCTGCCTTTGGCCAGACATTGGAAGTCTGGGACATGACCTTGAGCCAGCTGACTCTTACTGACCAAGGAGAGTTCCAGCAAGGGACAAGGAATGATTGTCTCAGTCCTGATCGGGAATCTGGGCAATCCACTATAGCCGTCTCTACAGCCCCCTCCAAACTCCCTCCCTAAGTACCCCAGCCTGAAATACATCAATTTCTAGGTTGGAAAGACCAGAATTTTTTTTTTTCTATTGTTCTGTCAGCTGCCTCTGGCCTAGACCAGGGTCTGAGCAGCACTGAGTTCTAGGATTTCTCTATATATGGCCTTCCTCTGTGCTCTCCTGGGGCCTGCAGCGAGGACCCAGCAGTGAGATTGAGCACGCTCTCCAAGCCAAGAAGGAGGGAATCCCTGGACAAAGTTGGGGTGAATGTGTTCAGTAGGGCCCCAAGAAGACAAGTCTTCCCTGAACATTGCTGAGTGCCAGCACTGGGTATACAGTATCATTCTGGGAGATGTGGGGTGTAGAGGTAGACCTCACTTTCTGCAGCTCTGAGTCTCAGTGTCTCCTTCTTGTGGCAATGGGGTATCCTTAGCACCAAAGCCATCCCCCCTGGAAGGTGAATCCTTTCTACTGGGCAGCGTATGTGTTTTAAGGGGTATCCAGAGTTCTTCTGTGAATACCCCAGCGGGCCTACTGCTACCATTGAGCTTCCAGCTTGCCTTAGCAGTGATGGAAATTCCAATTTACAGACTGCGGTTTTGGAGAGACTTTGTGACAGAAGCCATCAATCTTTGCATTTCAAATTTATTTTATTTTATTTTGCCAGCCTGAGTGCCTGTTCTGCTGTGAACTCTTTCTGTCTAATCAGTTTGCAGGCAGTTGAAGGAGAGTGGGCGTCCCCTTGATCTGGGGGTTTCTGTGCATAATTCCCTTTAATTCATCTCAGACCGGGCATGGAGAGCCAGAGTTGAGAGTGATTTTCAAAGTCTCTCTCTGGAGTTCAAAGATGCATCTCTCCGACTGGACCAGTAAATTACAGGAGCAATTTGCCATGAATTTCCAATGTGGAGCCATTCCCAGGTCCTCTCAAGTGTAGCAGCCTCTCTCCCCTTTCCCTCCCCTGTGGAGGTGGGAGCTGTGACCCAGTGTATTTGGAGAGTATCACCCCCATGCTCACTGGACCTCGTGCACCCTAACCTGCTGGCTTTCACTGGCCCCTGGCCCCATGGGCCCTCCTGCTCCCCCTTTCACTCTCTTCTTAAACCTGCTGATGCCTCATTTGTGGGGGTACTCGAGGTCAGTTGTGCACCCTGGTGCTCACAAAACTTTTATCCTGAGAGTATGTGTTCACACTTTATTTGTCTGAATGATAAATGCAATTTCCACATCAAGACTATCAGTCATTTTCTGATGTGATCTGTGCATCTCTGCCTGAATTGAATCAGCTCCTGTATTATTGTGACAGTTTATTTGGTAAGAAAATGAAATAAGATGTGTAAATTAAAATGGAGGTGTGCTGGGTGTGGAGGTTCCTGGGGACTCAGGTGCCCCAGTTGGGGCATTCATCCCTGCTCTTCCCCCTCTTCTCTCCCCAACTCCCTGCACTGGACCCAGCTCTGCTGAGCTCTATGTACAGGACAATGCAAGGAGTCAAAGTGTTGGTTGGGGAGGTAAAGATGCCGGGATGTGTCAAGAGACAAACAGGTAAGTGTACTGAGACTGGAACTCAGGTTTAGCATTCAGTGTCAGTGTAAAGGGCTGTGTAAAGTTGTGTGTGTGTGGGGGGGGGGGGTGGTGGTGGTGGTGGGGATGGGAAGGAGGCTTGAAGCTCCAAACTGGAGGTTAATGCTAAGTAAGACATCAGGACCATTTCCCTGGATCCCCCCGCTCCTCAGCTCTTGACCAGAAGGACCGCTGCTGACTCAGGGGGTCCCCTTTCCTGCCCTCTCTGCATCAGCCTTCCTAGCACACTCATTTCTCAGCAGCTCGATCTGGGTCTTGGGCATGGTACTCTGTGGCAGAGGAAAGGCAGCCTGTGCCCACCATGTACGTGGGAAGGGTGCTTATAGCATCAGGTGCTCCTCTGAGATGCCAAGCTTGGGGGTGAGCTGATATGAAGGCAGACACAACACAGTGCATCCAGAAGGGGGTGTGTGGGAGCCTGGAGGGCAGGGGTGTGCCCACGTGGCCTGTGGAGTCCTATCTGGCCAACTTTGCAACAAGGCACCTCAATGAACCACACGACCATTTCTCCACTGCTCGAAGCCTGCCCCCTTTCCTCCTCCTGTGTCATTTCCAGCTGCTGTTGAACAGGCGTGGCCCGACCCGGAAAACAAGGCTTGCTGCCTTCCTAGGAGGCCACAGACACATTCTAAGAATGCACACCTTTTGCAGTGTGAGAACCAGAGCTGAGAGAGCTCGCCCCCACTAGGAGGGAGAACTTGCCTGAAGCAAGGAAGAGACACAATTTTGCCCTCAGAAGTAGTCAGCTCACGCTCAGCCTCCTCTGATCCCTGGATATAGCCAACTGCTCTGAGCCTGAGGGAGAGGGGCCACCAGCGGCCAATATTTAGTGATAGGGCTTCAGAGTGGCATGGGACAGCCACAACTATGTGTCCCTGAGTGGAGAAACTGATCGGCTCAGCTACTGGCAGAGCAGAGACAGAATTTATTGGACTGAGTTGTTGCAAATGGCACTGTCCAATATTGTAGCTACTCAGCCACATGTGGTTATTTACATTCAAATTAATTAGAAATAAATGAAATTAAAAATTCAGCTCCTGGATGGAAAAAGATATACCATGCAAACATTAATCAGCAGAAAGCAGTATCGGTTGTGTGAATGTCAGACAAAACCCACTTCAGAGCAAAGAAAATTACCAGGGCTGGAGAGGGCCATCGTGGGGTGATCGGACGTGAGTCCTCCATGAAGACACAGGAATCCTAAGTACAGCACCAAACAGAGCTGCAAAACACCTGAAGCAAAAGTTTGTTATTGGCCACATCAGTTACATCTCAGGTATTCGAAGCCACATGTGGCTGGTGGCTACCGTATCGGGGAGCGAGACATAAAACATTTCCATCACCGCATGACGTGCTGCTGGGCATCATTGCTTTGGACTGTCAGTGCTCTTGTGTTTCGTGTCTAGGAGAGCCCCCAGGGCATGGTAGGTGCTCAGTATTTGCAGCCCGGTGGTCCAGCCCTGTCACTGCTGCCTTTCTGCTGTGTGACCTTGGACTGCTGCTTCCCCTCTCTGGGTCTCTTCATAAATTGAAGGGTTGGCCTCATCGCCGAGATTCCTTTCAGACTTAATGAGCTATGATTTTAAGTATCTATTTGGCCAGTTTCATTTATTGTATTCATGAGGAGGGGTCAGAGAGAGCAGGAGACGACAAGGGGGACACGTTTGATTTTTAATTTCAGGTCTGAGGTAGCTGTAGCTCATCAGCAATCTCCCAGTGTGAGTCTGGTCTCCTGTGACTTTTCTTTGCTGCCCTTCTGTCGGCTGTAATTACCCGATAGCACCAAACAGCTCTTTGGCTTTCCCCAGCTTTGCCTTAACCCCCAAGCAGATCAATAAGACCAGGAAACTGGCAGAGGTTTAAGGGGGTTCACCCAGCTCACAGAACTTGGCTCTCCCTTCCTTCTCTGTCCAGAGCCTACACCTCTTTCCCACGTTGGACATCTGCACTCCTTGGTGTGAGGGAACCGCCCCCTTCCCTCCTGAAACAGCCCTCGACTGGAGTCCTGACTGCCCGTGCTCCCTGTGTGGGCAGAGGTAGGGGAGTCCCTGGTGGGGAGACCTTGGCAGCAGGACTCTGCTGGCTGCTGTCTCTGTCCATCCGCCAGCAAGTCTCTGAGGACAAGCCCTGTGGTGGGGTGGAGACCAGAGCTGGCAAGGGGAGTGTGGGGGAAGTACATTGCTATGTTTTGGCGGGTAGTGTGCTAAAGGAAAAAGAAATGTAGTAACCTTCGGTGCTGGGCTCCTGGAAAAATGAAAGGCTCTAGAGCTCTGCAGGCTGGGGGTCAGGCCTTGCTAGCAGGAAAAGCCCCCTTCGCTCCCCCTTTGGAAGCAGTCCCCCAGGACACAGCAGGCCTGTGTTGATGGGGAGAGAAAACACAGGGGCCAGCTATGGGATGTGACTGGGTGCCCGAGGCCTGCAGTTGTGTATTGCGCCTTGGTGTGTAAGTAACCGTGTCGTGTGTGGTCGGTGTCCTGTGTCTCCTTGGGTCTCTGATGCCCTCTCTCGGATTGCCACTTGTGCCCTCCCGCCCATCTCTGCCCTCTGTGCCTGCTCTCTATCCCGGAGAAGCTTTTGTTGCATGGGCTCATTTGCTCTCTGCCTTCTGGTTGGGTTTGGCCAATGGGTAGCTTGTGTGTGGGGTTAGAGGGCAGGAGGAGAGAGGAGCTTTGGGAGTTATTCCCTTTCTGCACTGGGACTGGGACTGTGCCCCCTTTTTCTGGCTGTGCCCCATTACAGCTCTAGTCCCCTCTTTCTCTGCTATCCCTGGGTACCAACACCCTGATTTTCACTTTGCCTTTTCAGGACTTGGGGTGGTAATGTCTTCCCACCATTACAAATCCCTGAGTGTTGTAACGTTTCTTGCGGATTCCCTTAATCTTCCCCGTGTCTTTATAAACAGTCCCTGTTAGCAAACCTCTGAGTTCAGCGCTGTTGAGGGGAATTCTGATGGTCTTTGAGTCTTAGGATGCCTGGTTTTCTTCATTATTTGTGTTGTGGGTCAGTGTTAGTGGCTTAGGCCCTCAGGGCAGTGAATCAGTGTGTTTTCCTCTGACTTCTCTGCCAAGGGGAGTTATGTGGGGAAGGAACTCATCCCATTTTTTAATATACCCAGAGGAGAGCGAGGAGCTCTTCCCTGAGGTGCCATGGGTCCGGAGAGCACCTTACCCAGCATCACAGTCAAAAGATTTGAGAATTGGTACATTGTAGCACCAACCAGTCAGAAGAGGGCTTGCCAGAGGAGGCAGGAAGAGGCTTCTGGCAGAGTCTAGTACAGATCTGGCCAAATCACGACCACTGAGGCAGGATCGTTGACAACCAATCCCCAAATGTGTCTCAGCTTAGCTTTACTTCCTGGGGCCAAGTCACACTCCTGGCGAGATGCTGCTTGTAAAGGTCACCAGGAAAGGCATGCCAAGGAGATCTATAGGGAGAAGAGATGGCACAGAAAGTTACCAGAACTCCGCACAGCCAGAGCCTGGATATGCAGAGAAAGCTTGCTTGGTGCCTCGAAGGATGATAGCCGTGGTGACCTTTCTCCGCTCTGTCTTGCCAACATTTTAAATTCCCCCAGAGGGGGTAACTGAGCCCTGGTCCCTAAAAAAACAGAATCTGAGGGAAAACTTAGGAGGAATTTATGGAGAGATGCAGCCCTGGGGAAGCAGGAGTGAGGGAAGAGAGACATGGGAGCGAGAAGAAAAGGGGAGCACATACAAGATGGGGCGTGACGGAGCTGGCAGGGCGCAGTGTGCTGCAGCTTGTCTGTAGAGAAGGTGTCGGAACTGCTGTATCTGGGGGCAGAATGGAGGGGCGTCTCACGCCAGCTCTTATCTCCCAGGGGTTACCCACATTTCTGGCTTGCCCAAGTGTGAGTGCCTAGTGGTCCCTGGGGTATCACAGGCTTGCATTGTAGCAGGGAGGTCCCAGGACCTGCAGGGGGCTTGTGACAGGGACATGAGGTCAAGTACTGGAGGTCCTACTTGGGTGAGGTCAGCAGAGGCCAGGCGGAGTCCCCCCACCCCCCCAGAGTTGGCAGTGGCTGGGGTGGAACACGTGACCAAGGACCTAGAAGGCAGGCAAGGCCAGGAGGTTCTGAAAAGAAGGATCATGGTGTCTGATACTAAGGGGTGTGATTGAGCTGGTGTCTCACCTCCTGCTGGGGTGCCCTGGGAGGCAGGCCTTGGCTCGGCCCTTGGGAGGACCAGTGTCTATCTCCACTTACTTCTAAATGTACGTAACTGGTTTCTTTGGAGGGTGGCTGTGTCCAGACATTGCGGCAAGTTGGAATGAGGGCTGCAGAGCTCACACTACTCCAGAATCATCTCTGACTGCTACTTCTTTCTCACTATCATGGCTTGCCCCTTCAAATTTCCTTGGGGGTTCAAGTCCAGATCTTCCTGGAACCAGTGGCACTGGAGTTGTTTCTTGCTGAGAATTATCTGAAAGCAAAGATGTTGCCATATTTGTCCTTCATTTCATGAAAGGAGGATGTGATATTGAGGTAAGAATCCGAGGAGGGTGTCTAGCTGTGTGTTCTTGGGAGAGTGCCCTCTTCTTTTGGCCTCCGTTTCTCAGTATGTAAAACTAGACTCCCCTTTTTAAAGTTCTGTCTGTGGAATGCACCTGGTTCCCCCTGAGTGCAGTGGATCGTAGCACTCACACCCCCTTACCTGGCATCATTCATAGAGCCGTGGGTGTTTATTGCAAGGTACTTGAACTGGGGTGGTTGGGAGGTGGGTTGTGTGGGGCATCATGAGGATTCCTGGCTCCCTGAGAGATTAAATTTTGGTCCTGTGGTTCTAGAATTCTCCAAGTGGAGATCTCTGAGAAAGGATAATTCCCCGGCAGGGCTGGGACTAGAGTGCACCAGTGAGCCATGTAGAGTCAACACTTGAGGACGAGTTCACTCTCTGGGGCTGAACCTATGCCCATAGGACCCTGGGGGTGGGTACCTCCTTGAATGTTTTTGCATTAAATTTCTATTTAGAAATATTTGCAAATTCACGTACAGTTGCAAGATGTAATATGTTTGACTTGTTTTCTTCCAGTGGTAACATCTTGCAAAACTGTAGTGCAATGTCACAACCAAGATATTGACATTAAAGTCAAGATACAGAACATTTCCATTACCACAAGGATCCCACTTGTTCACTTCCTTCCCATCCCCACTTCCTCATTAACTCCAGGCAATAGCAATCTGTACTCCATTGCTATAATTCTGTCATTTCAAGAATGTTATAAATGAAATCCTAAAGTATGAGACTTTATAGTGATTGTTTTTTCTCCTTGATGTAATTTTTCTTGGAGAATCATGTAATTGTGTGGGTTTTTTGGGAAGATTTTATTTTTATTTATTTATACCTACAAGAACTAGGGTTTAGGGCAGGGGTGTGGAAGGTGAGAGGATTCACTAGAGACAGAGTGGGGAGCAGAACAGTCAGATCTACTAAAATACACTGCTGAGGGGAGCAGTGGGCAAGTAAGGAGAGGTCTGCTGTGCCATGTGGGTTAGATCCCTGGGATTGAACTCATGCCACGGTGTCTGGTGATAGTTTGATAGATTTTAACCCCTGTACCACCATGGTTTGTTTAACCTCTCATCCATTAAAGGACATCTGGATTGTTTCCATTTGGGAGCTATTACAAAGAAAGTTGCTATAAACATTCTTATATAAGTTTCTGTGCAAACATACATCTTCACTTCTTTGGAATAAAAAATGATTTGGGGTAGTTACTGGTCCTATCATAATTTCATGTTTGGTTTTTAAAGAAACTGACAAGTTGTTTTCCAGAGTGTTTGTATCCTTTATATACCACAGAATATGAGGGGCATTGTTTCTCTGTATGCTTCTCAGCATTTGTTGTCGTTTACTCTTTTTGTTTTAGTCATTCTGTTTGGAGCATGCTTTTATTTATTTTTTTTATTATTAGTTATATTTGACATCATTTGTAGTCCCCAGGCAGTACCCACCACCATTTCACCCGTGCACCATCACCTCAGTCCCTTGTGCACCCTCTGGCATCTTCCCCGTCTTTGCCTTCCCCCCTTCCCCTTCCGCCCCCCCCCCCCATGGTCCCTTTGGTTTATCCCGGCTTTTTGGTCTTATTAAGTTTTTGTTGTTGTTGTTGTTTACTTTTGGTTATAATTGCCCAATTC
>JAGFMF010012177.1:621420-751652 GCA_019455555.1 Galemys pyrenaicus | reverse complement strand
TGAGATAGTGGTCCAATTTCATTTTTTTACATATGGTGGACCAGTTTTGCCAGCACCATTTATTGAATAAGCTGTCTTTGTCCCATTGCAGATTCTTTGTGGAGCATGCTTTTAAAAGCACTCTGCCAATTTCTATCCCCCTTCTCTCCCTATTTCCATATTTTTCAGTTTCTTATTTAATCAGTATATTTTGGCCATTTATAGTCAATGTAATTATTGGTATGTTAGACCGTAAGTTTACCACTTTTATTCTTTCTTCTTTTTCTGTTTTCATTCCTTTTCTTTTTCCTGTTTTATAGGAGTTACTTTAACATTTTTAGAACTATGTTTTCATTTATCTATAGTATTTTTGCATTTATACCTTTTTATAGGCTTAGTGTTTTCTCTACTGTGATATCATGTTTTATAGGATATATATATATCTATATATACACACACACACACACACACTTATATTGGGCCTTCATCCACAATTCCTGTTTCGCAGCTTCCCCCAAACCCTAGGCATTTCGTAGGTGTTGAGAGTATTAAAGATATCTTTTATTATGTTAATTAAGTGACTTTTGGGGAAGCATCTAAGGACATGGGCAGGTGCCAGGGGAGCCAATCATGTGATTAGAAGGTTGGAACGTTCAGTCCTACCCCCACTAACCTCCAGGGAGGTGAGTACTAATGGTTGGGTTTAATTGCCAGTGGTCAGTGAGTTGATAGTCATGCTTATGAAATGTTTTCATGAAGGCACCCCCAAAAGGACTTTGCTGTCTGGTGGTTCCTCAAAACACTAAAAATGGATATACTATATTGAAACAGGGGGGCAGGGGAGGAGGCTCTGACTGAGACAGGGGTTAGAGGAGGGTCCGAGGCCAGAGAGCTCCCAAAAAGCCCCTAAAGGCCAAAAGGCCACAAACCAGAATCCAGGGCTATAGCTATCAGAGGACAGTGCCCGATACAGGTCACTGTCTAAGGGTTCTCACCCGCACACAATTGCAAGGGACCTCAGGCTACAGGAACAACAGTCATGGGGTTTATTTACAAACGGGGGAAACGAGAGCGAGAGCGCTTATGTATCCACAGGAGGCTGGCTGCTTTATCTGGACAGCATCAATGTTTCTCCCCACTCCCACACTTCTGGGCTACACCCCAGTTTTTTTATGCAAAATAAATAAATAAAAATCTTTAAAAAAAAAGAAAATGAAAAAGTCAAAACTAGTAACTGACCATAGAACTGACGCATACAGTAAAGGAGGGGGAGGAGGGAGGGGCAAAACAGGGGAGGAATGAACACAAAGGAATATGGTGATGGTTCATGGGTGGTATAGTGGCAGGAGAACTATGGGAACTACAATGATGTAAGAAAAAACCTACTACTAAATATACATAGTATCTATAATATATATACTAAGCATATATTATATATTTAATATGATATAAATATATATTATAATTATATACTATATATTAATATACAAAACATATTATATATATATATATATATAAAATAAAGAGGGGAGGGGCTTTAGAAACTTCCCTGGTTGGTGAACATGTGGAGATTTGAGGAGAAACGGTACACCTGAAAAGGGCATAGGAGCTTCATGTCTTTTTCATACTTTGCCCTATTATCTCTTCCATCTGGCTATTGAGTCATATCCTTTGTAATTGTACTGAGTAAATGGGTTTCCAGCATTTTGGGAGCTGAGCTAGCAAATCAATTGAATTTGAAGTGAGTGTCCTGGAAACTTCTGATTTAAAGCCCGTCAGAATCACAGGTAATTATTTGGTCATTCAGTAGGCACCTGAAGGCTGCAGGGGGTCATGGGAACCTCAGTCTGTAGCCAGTTAATTGGGAGCCCAGATGGCAGCCTGCACTTGCAGCCGACATCTGCAATGGGGACAACCCTGGGGGACCGAGTCCTTTACCTGTGGAATCTGTTGCTATTTCTGAGTAGAGAGTGTCAGAATTCAGTTGAATTCTTGGATACTCTGGTGGCAGAAACCTCCACACTCCATTGGAAATTGGGTCCAAGAGACCAACTAAGCACCTATGTATTTCATTATTTTTTTTCTCCCTTTCACATCACAATCTTCTAGTGTTATCAATTTATCAGTTTGAGTGAAGTATAGGAACCTTACCTCCCTTTTCATCACCATGACCTTCCACATTTATAATATTTAATACCAACTTAATTTCTATAGTATATGAAATGTTGTTCCTGTACAGCTCCATTCCTTTCATCTCCTTTGTGCTGTGTTCATCATACAAATTATATCTTTATACCTGTGCTCCCATCAACATGGATTTATAATTATGGCTTTATGCAGTTGTTTTTTAAGTCATAAAAGAAGAACAAATTACAAACAAAAATAGATTTAAACTATTAGAAACACAGGGAGCTCACTATCATGTGAAGCCAGAGTCTCTAGCTAATCTGACTTCTTTCTGCTTTTCTTTGTTTTTCTGCTTTTCTTACGTTTGTTTTGCATGGAAAGTCAGCGTTTTCAGTTGTGCTTAGCACGAAGAATCAGGGAAGGTACATTTACTTTATCGTCTTGGAAGTGGAAATCCTAAAATTTTGCATCTTATTGTCTCATGCTAGACCAACCCTCTTACCAAGTAGGGGAGATGCAGAGAAAAGATAAGAAGGAACATTTATTAAGGCCCCTCTGGGTATATGTGCTGCGTAAAAAAACTCACTGAGTTTTTACAACTTGGTGAGGATGGTTCTATTATTTCATCTTTACAGTTAAGAAAAACCTGAGACTCAAAGAGAGTTCAGGCAGGTAGGAGGGGCTGGGCTGACCTTGAACCCAGGTGCTCTGACTTCAGTGCACACACCTTCTCCCGGGAAGTCTGCAGCAGTTCCTGTCTGGGTTTGCCACTGGCACCTACAAGCCTGGAGCGTTGTTCCTTGTGACTCTTTCTCCTTCCTTTTGAAAAATGTGTGTGTGTTTAATTTGTTTATTTTTGTCTTACATTTTATTATGGAAATCTTCAAAGGCATAGAAAACTGGAAAGCACATAAGTGCTTATAAATCCATAACCCCAGGGCCTCCCTGGTGGCACAGTGGGTTAAGCAATGCACTAAGAAGCAAAACAAACCACAGCCACTGTAGCGCAAGTTCAATCCCTGCCTCCGGCCAGGGAGGGGACCCACAGGGCATAGCAGACTTCTCCTGCTGTGCCCGCTGCTTCCCTCAGCAGTGTGTTTCAGTTGATCTGCCTGTTCTGTTCCCCACTCTGTCTCTGGCGAATCCTCTCACTTCCCCACCTCTGGCCTGTACCCCAGTGCTTGTGTGCATAAATAAAGAAATCTTTAAAAAAAAAAATCCATAACCCACCATTTACATTAACAGTTGTTAACATTTTCCCATGTTTGCCTCTTCTGTTATCTTTTGCAGAGTAATTTTTAAGTAAATTACAACATCATATTTACTTCTGTGTCAGCATATGTCTCTAACTCCCCCCAATTCTACATAATCATAATAATGTTATCACAACTATTAATTTCCTAATATCTTCTAATACCCAGTCCATATTAAACTTCCCTCTATTGTCACCCAAATGTCTCCTATAGCTGCTTTTTCCACTAGCCAAGCGCTAATTAAGAATCACGCATCATTGCACTCGTTGCTTTTTGTTCTATTTAATCTGGGTAGTTATTTCTAACCTTTGAAGATTGTAATTTTGGTTAATGTGAGTGGGGTAGGGAAGAAAGAGGCAGGTGTGCTTGGGGTCGGAGCTGAGACGGGTTGACTAGGTTTCTCTTTGGTCTCAGAGCCCCTGGGCAATATCCTTGTCAGCAGGCACGGGAGGGGGTCTGCAAAGCCTTCCTATCCTTGTACTCTGAGTACTCACAGTGCCTGTTCAGGAAAACAGCCCAGAGCATTAATTGTGGCCCAGAGTCTGACTGGAACCCCAACAGCCCCACTTCTTCCACAGTCACCGGTTCCAAATGAAAGAAAAAGCTGAACCTTGCTGCCTCTGAGAACCAGAGTGGTAGATCCAATTCGGAGTGACTTTCCCATCTCCTCTGGAGAACTTCTCACCTCCTAGAAACACTGCACCAGCACGCGAGTGAGGCCCTCGGATCCCATGGATCTGTGATCTCAACCACCGTCTCAGCCGCCACCCTGTCTAGGGAGTGGCGAGGTGTGTGGGCACCTGATGGGACTGCAGAGGTGCTTTGGGGTTGCACACTGGGGTGTGTGGGAAGTGGGAGCCCCAAATTGGGAGTTCCTAATTAAGGTTCCTAGAATAAGGTTCCCTTATTCCTTGGGATGAACCAAGGCTGGGGCTTTCTCTAGCCGAGAGCAGGGTGGGGGTAGGGAATGGCAGTGTTTCCCGTGTCTGTCAGTTCCTTGAGGTCCTCGAGGGTGGAAGGACTAGCTCAGCAAGGCCGAGAAAGGGTGTTGTCTTTCTCTGTCCCTGCTCACACCCACTCTTTGTATGTCCGCTTTGGTGCTGGTTGGGCCCAACTGTCTCCCACTGACAGGTTGCCCACCTTCCCGTGGGGACCAGAGTTCCAGAAGGGGGAGCAGAGCCCTCTCTTGAAAGTCAGTCCCAAAGGAAACCCAAGTATAGGTACAAAGGGAAACTTCCAGAAAGGTAAGGACTGGCTCAGAATCCTGTGTTAGGTCAACAGTTGGGGACTGGCAGCTGAGGAAGGAGAGAGCACAGAGCGGGGAGGCCAGAGGATGGTGGGATATTGGGGAGCAATCTGCCAGGCTGGCTGCATCTTGCTTCACACACGCCTCCTCCAAGGGCTGGATGCTCCCTCCTTCCTCACTCTGGCTGAGTGGCTGTTGCTGAGGAGAATGGAACTTGACCTCAGCACGGAGGGCCGTGATGCCCACTCACCGTGGGCATGATTGCTTTCCACTGCCAGTAAGTGTTTCATTGTGAAAACACAGGGGTTCAAATAGATTGCCAAACCAGCCCTGAGCGTTGATTGCTGTAATGGCCGGTGGCTGTGTTGCAGGCATACGTGAGTATACACACATAGATGTGTGTATCCAAGGGGCTCTCAGTGCAAGCTTGTGTGGTGTTAGTACGTGTGCGTGCATGCTCGTGTGATGCCTAATGTACATTAGGGTCTCTGCACTTACAATAGCTTCTGCCCCCATCTGTATTCCTCTTTCTAGACACTGGGGAAAGCCACCCCGCCCTAGGAGTTAATGGCAAGGTCTGGATGCAGCTTTTTAAGCAAGGAAATCTTGTAGGGTGTTAAAGACATCATTTGGAAAAAACAGTGTTTGCATACACTGCACACATGACAGAATAATATTGGTTTTTCCAGAAGACCTTCCTCACCCCTCTTCTACCCATTGCTTCCACAGCTGCTCATATCACTTTCCACCCTGTTAAACACCCCTTCTCGACCTCAGCACCCCTGTGTACCCATGCACTGACCTTCACTCGTACTTCATATCCCTGAGAGCAGCTGCAGGGTGGGGACTCCTTGAGAGAGTCTGGAACAGCCTCTCTAGTCTGGAGAAAGAGGCAAGAATGGGGAAGATGAGAATAGAGGAAAGGGGTGCTGTTACTGAGGCTAGGTGTGGAAAAAGACAGGGTGCAGAGGAATGGATGAACTGGTTGGGTGGCATGAGTGAGAAAGGTGTATCTCTAGGGTCCAGGGAGTTAAAGTGCTCATTATCCAAACTGGGGGGGTCTTTTCTGCCAGTACAGTCACTGGACATCGGGTGTTGCCCCTTCAGAGAACCTTATTCTGATCCTGGGTGTCAAGGATGTCATTTGGTCCTGCTGGTAGCCCCCTCTGGGATGAGGGGTATATGCTAGACAGCCCAGCCAGCTCCTGGTGGGTTTGTGTGTAAACACTTCAGTTTAGCCGTGGGAAGGGCTGAGGGATGCTTTGGGTCTCAGTGATTCCTAGGAACAGGACCTCATGCAAGACTGGAAAGGAGCTCACAGAGATCTTGGAGCTGGCAGGAGGCTCGAAGCAAGTCTCCTCTTTCCTAGTCCATTGCTGAGCCCCTGGAGAAAGGACTCTCCCAACTCCTGTGTAAACACCATGCTGAAAGGGAAGTTCTGCCTTATGTCTAACCTCATTCCTTCCACTTGAATTTATAATCCATTGTTGAACTTAAAACTCATGTTTATGGTTGGACACCAGTAAAGATGGGGGTTGACTGCTGTGTCACAGCCCCTTTGCTGGCTAATCTGGGCTCTGTTGCTAATGTAGTGAGGACCTGGAACTAAAGGTGGGTGAGGGTAATTGATGATAGGAGGTAAGATCCCTGAATTCCTGGGGAGAGTAACTATCCAGGAAAAGTACCATCATTTTTCGGGAAGAAGTAATACCCATTACCCTCTAGAGATTTTTACAAGGCATAAAATAATATTGTAAGCCAGCAGGAATGATTACAAACAATTCAGATTTCAAAACAGTCTTTGGATTCACGGTTTAAGCTTTCATAAGAAAAGTGCTGTTTGGTTCTATTTTATTTTTGTAAATGTAAATGTAAAACTTGCCCTTTGTAGAGAGCTTTGAAAACCCCAGAAATGTATAAAGTAGAAAACCACAATTAGTCATGATTCCCATAACTCAGGGCCTAAGTTAGCCAACAATAACAAATACTTGTTGAATCATTGAGTGAAAGCAGAGAAAGTTTCTAGTAATGTTTTGCTAAATTTCCTTCTCGACTTTTTTTCCTATGCATATTTAAATATACTCATAGCTGAGAGTGCACTTTATATAGATTTGGAAGCCTGCTTTTGCAATTGATCTTATAGCTTGAGAATTTCCCCATGGTATTGAAAATTTCTGGAGAATATAATTTTTAATGGCAGCATAATAGGGTATCCTGGAGATAGATCATAATTACTCACCCCCACCTCCCCAAACCCCAAACGCTGTGGGTAGGTATTTAGAATGTTGCTGGTCTAAACTCTATTATATAACATCTAAAGGGACATTGTTATATTGGTATGACTTTGAATGTTGGTGATTATGGTCCTTTTTTGTTTCTGCTTGTTTTGTAAAAATAGCGGGGGTGAGGGGCTTCTGAGAGTGAAACTATGGGACTGAAATACCCCTACCCATTTTAATATATTTTTTTAAAGATTTATTTATTTATGCACACAAGCACTGGGGTACAGGCCAGAGGTGTTGGGGGGGTGAGAGGATTCACCACAGAGAACAGGGAGCAGAACAGGCAGATCAACGGAAGTACACTGCTGAGGGCAGCAGCGGGCACAGCAGGAGAGGTCTGCCGCGCCATGTGGGTCCCCTCCCTGGCCGGCAGCAGGGATCGAACTCGTGCTGCAGTGGCTGCGGTTTGCTTCATAGTGTGTTGCTTAACCCACTGCGCCACCAGGGAGGCCCCATTTTAATATTTTTTAACATTTATTTTTATTTATTTATGCAAGAACTGAGGTACAGGCCAGAGGTGCAAAGGGGTGAGAGGATTCACCAGAGACAGAATGGGGAACAGAACAGGCAGAGTGACTGAAAGAAACTGCTGAGGGGAGCAGCGGGTGAGACAGGAGAGGTCTGCTGCGCCATGTGGGTCAACTCCCTGGCTGGGGATCGAACTCGTGCTGCGGTGGCTGCGGATAGTTTCATAGCGCTGACTAACCCATGCACCACTAGGGAAGCCCATCCTTACCCACCCATTTTAAATGAGGAAAAATATTTTTCGAAAGTGGACAAATTCTGTTTCTGACAGCAGGTCCTAAAGAGCATTTTCTGTCCTCGAGGTGACCTCATTATCTAGACAGAAAACAACGATGCAAAATGGAACCAGGATGCTTGGCTCATGGTTAAACAGACAATATTGAGAAGTGAGGTGTGTCCATTTTAATGCACTTGATTCCAGGTATACCATGATTAAGCAGAAAGTAACCAATTTCCCTTTTTGTATTCCTTTGTTTCTCAGCCTTATGAATACTGCCCAGAGCCTCATCCTCATGGAAACGGACTTGAGCTTTGCCTCCAGTCTCCTATCAGTTGACATTGCATTAAATTGCTTCTTTTCTCAAAACTGGTGGCATAGTTATTGGCTTCAATGCCATTGGTCCGCGGACCCATGTTGGGCAACAGCTTGGTGTGCACAGTTACCACATAGGTAGAGCCCTGGGCTCTGGGTTGGGCTTCGGGCTCAGGAACTGGATGCCGGAGCCACTGGGGCTGGCCTGGAGAGCAGCGTCCAGGCCCAGCTGATGGCCACTTAGTGCACAGGGCGCCTCTGAAGCATCAAGTCCAGGAGATTGGGGGAGAGCAAGCCAGTGGTGGGAAGCAGAGAGCAACAGAGCAGAGGCTTGAGGGAGATGATGACTAGAAAACCACCCAGAGCAATCAGACTGGAAACAGAGGGCTAGACGGGTAGGGGGATGACACGGGAGGGGGTGTTCTCAGCAGTGACAGCTACAGTTTTTTTCTTTTTTCTTTTCCCTTTATTTACATAGATTTGACACCAATTGTAATCCCCATGTACTCCCCATCACCATATCACCAGTGCACCATCACCTCAGTCCCCGGTGCTCCCGTCTGCCCTCAACCCTCCCCCTCTTCCCTCCCCACCAGTTGTCCCCAGTTTGTCCTTGTCTTTTCATTTTTGTTTTTTGTTGTGTCTTTATTGTTGTTGTTGTTGTTCTTATTCCTTTCCTTGATCCTTATTTGGTTCCCTATATTCTCCCTACGGGAGGAACCATCTGGTATTTTTCTTTTACCTTCTGACTTATTTCGCTGAGCATCATCCCTTCCAGTTCCATCCATGTTCCTATGAATGACAGCTACAATTTTTTAATTGTCCACTCCTCTTCACAAAACATTTTGAACTTTCTTGCAGTATTTGTCTTTATAAGTGAAGTATATACATCTACTGTTTGACAATATTTATTAAATATTGAATAAAATGATTTTTCTCTTTTTAGACAACATTATATAAATAGAGTTCATTTTTTCTCTGTGCTCTCTGGATCACTCATCTCATGCTGGACAATACCCTATATAAAGGGGCAAGAAACTGAACTTGGGCCATGTAGAGGGTTGCTGGAGACCAAGTTACTAGAAGGGCATCGGGATGGAGAAAAGGGGCCCATGAGTGTTTCACGGTCGCCCCATTGGCTAAGTGGGTTAGTTCTGAGAGGTAACTGTTTTACAGGGGACTTAAAAGTCAGCATTCCTGGTGAGTGTCAGCTCTGCTGATGACATTAAGATGTGGGTGGGAGCTGGTCAGTGATGGGGGTAAATGGGAGCTTTGTGAGCCATCAGAGAAATGATAGATGAGGAACAAAGTGAATGAGAAGAAAGGAATACATATATAGCAGTGGGTTCCAGCCTGAGCTCCCTTTCAAAAGTATTTCCAAAGTTTCAAAAGGAATCCCTTGGCCTCCCCCATTGAACATTTATCCATGTTAAGAAATCATTTTTCTCTGCTTTTATCTGAAAAGCTGTTAAGTTCACATGGTAGTTTCACACTGGTCAGAAGCTCTCGATTGGTACTTATGAATATCTTTGATTAACTCAAAGGTGGAAAACTATTTTAATTATTCTTGGTAAATGTGACCTGTTCCATGACCTTGTTGACGTGAGGGGCTATGGGAAAACTAATGAAAAGGGTCCTTACTGGAGGAAATACTAAACTTCTACAGACTCTAAACTACCCATTAGGACACTGTGAAGGGCAAGGGAATTTTAGAAACTTTATAGATGTATTTGGGATTTGAAAACATCTCTGAGAAATAGTGGCCAAGAAGGCAGAGTAAATTTAAATTAATGAGCCTGGAGATAGATGGCACAACTTGACCCGCTGAGATGTCACAGAGCTCTGAATGGTCAAATAAGACCCTCATGAATCTGAAACCTTTCCTCTTATCAAGATTTAGGAATTATTTCAAGAGAGCAGGGGACACAGCAAAATGGGGAGAGGCCACTAGAGCAGATGAGAGCCTGTTCTGCCCAGATTTCCATATGAGGTTCTAAGACCTATCTGTGACTACATTATTCCCAAAGAAGGGAGCTCTCTATTTTATACTGCTACAAAGCTTATGTAACAAAAGGTACCCATGCTCCATAAATTCAGATTTCCATACGTATCGACCATAAGCACTCCTAGACACTCAAGTAAACCAGGTACGTCTGCTGAAAGCATTCCATAGCAAAGGATTCACTGCTAGTAAACACACTTGGTTTATTGCCAGAGAGCTGTCACTGGCATGTCACATGCCTCCTGTCACTAGGCGTTTCTTAGGAGGCATGCCTCCTCCTCCTTCTGCTTAGCCATTTGCTTCCAAGGAAGTCGTTCAAACCACGATGTATCTAACGTTGTTGCAGGCAATGTTTCGATGGTTTCTAGTCTTAGTTATCTTAATTCCTCGTTGAAAGTGAGTGAGATGAATGCTGAACTTCAGGAAAGACACACAATAGCTTATCTCCACCAAGTAGGTAAACTTCTAAAGCACAGATTTGTTATGGGTCTCTTCCTACCCCTACGCCCTCACTAGCTCCCATCACTCTTAGAACAGCATTCCAGATTCTCAATATGGGCTTGGGTGTTTGGCACGTGCCTGCCTCCTCACCCTCATGTCTTCCTTCTGGTTCTCCCGCTGATCTCTAGCTACACTGGCCTTCTTTTAGTGCTCTGAATGTTCTTTGTTCCCTCCAGCCTTGGGGCCTTTGCACATACAGTTTCTTCTGCATGGAATGTTCTACCTGACCCTTCTCTGGTTATGTACTGCTCATCCTGCAGCTCACAGTTTGTGCTGATACCTCTTAGGCCTTCATACCCTCTCACTTCCATGACAGACTTAATGTAGCACCTCGTGTAGTGACCATAAAGGTTTTAACCAAGGTGTGCAGGTATAATGTGACAGGATCTCACCTTGGCTCATTTCACGTCCCTGAGGTCAGAGGCCCCCGCCTCCCCCAAGGGAACCCACATGTCAAGGTGAAAGTGTAGGGGAGTTAGAAACTGTATGACTGTCCCCAGTCGAGGGGGACTACAGTTATGAGTAAATTCTTCCCCATTTTATTTCCTGGGTAGACACTTCTGAGCTGCTTATGAGTCCCAGCAAAACTGAGTCCCCGGCCAACTCAATGATGAGGTCTGGTATCAGCTTTCTCTCCTCTTTCACTCCTTTTTCTCCTCTTACCTGCCCTCTGTTATCACCTCCCAAATAAACTACCTGTGTACATGCATTTGTCTTGGGATCTGTCTTTGGAGAAACCTAGGCTAAGACATGACTCAAATGTCTTCTCCTCAGGGAGGCCTGCAAGCACCCCCAGATTAGTGGGCCCCTATTATCTGTTCTTACTGTTATATGTGATTGAACTTTTATTTCTTAGAATATTGTTTTGTCCTCTCAAATCCAAAAGGCTAAGCCCCAGCCCCCTAGTACTTCAGCATGTGACTGATTTGGAGATTAGGCCTTTTAAATAGTTCGTTATAGCAAGAAATATGTATTTGGTCTTCCACCCTGTCCCTGGCACAGAATTCCTAAAACCCTTGGACTTTTGTAAATGAGGAGAGCAATAATAAAGGTGTCTTTTATTTGGTTAATGAGGTGACTTTAGGACCCCACCGATGGGGGCTGGTTACAAGTAAAGCCAACCGCGTGGGCCTTTCCGTACTATCCCCCCACCTCTGGAGAGAGGAAGAGGGGCTGGAGAATGGCCAGTGGTCTATTCACAACCGCCATAAAAGCATGAAGGGTGGGGCTCAGAGGGCTTCTGGGTCAGTGACTGTGTGGACATTCAGGGAGGGGGCACAGCCACAGAGGCGTGGGAGCTGCACTCCTTGCCCCACTCCTTGCCCCTTGCACCTCTTCTATCACTTATGTAACAAGCTGTGAGCCACTGTAGCAGATTCTTCAATGCCAGGGAGGGGCTCCTTAAAACCTCTCATCTGTAGCCAGCCAGTCAGAAGCAAAGTGACTACCTGGCAGCTGAGTGTGTGGCTGATCCTTACACACTTAAGTGATCATTTTAGTAAAATCTCTCTCTTAGAGGATGCCATGAATTTAGGGCTTGTACCTACTTTGCTTAATAGAGTGTACCTCTTGTGCTTAACACAGTGCTGGCACATAGTAGGCGCTTAACACTATTTAAAAATAATATTTATTTATGCATACAAGCACTGGGGTACAGGCCAGAGTTGCGGGGAGATGAGAGAATCCACCAGACAGAGCAGGGAGCAGAACAGGTAGATGGACTGAAACACACTGCTGAGGGCAGCAGCAGGCGAGGCAGGAGAGGTCTGCCATACTATGTGGGTCACCTCCCCGGCTGGCAGCAGGGATCGAACTCATGCTGCAGTGGCTGCGGTTTGCTTAACCCACTGCGCCACCAGGGAGGGCCCCTAACAGAATTTTTTGTTGCATAAATGAATGAAGTAAGTGGGAAGCTTTTGAAAGGACTAAAGTAGTCGCTGGGTGCAGAATAGGACCAGCCATGTGAACACAAAGAACCTGGGACCAAGAGTAAGGGTGGGGAGGATGTGACCACAATATAAATATAAATATATTTATATTTAGATATATAAATAATATAATATAATTTATATATATATATATAAAGAATCTCAATATACAGAATCTCAAAGGCTATGGAGTGGAAGAACAGACTTTGTACCATAACCAGGCCTTAAATGGTCTTCATAAAATGTTAAAATGGTACATTCAGCATAACCCTACCTTTGTCTTCTGACAATAAGTGTGCTAACTTGCCACGGGATACTAATCTGAAAATAGAGATGCCGCTTGCTTGTATGTTAGGGTCGCAGTACTTCAGTGGTGTTTAAGGAACCAGGGGTTATTGAGTTTGTTCTGATGGTCTGGGGGAGGTGAGTATGCTTGGGGCTATCCTCACTGTAGTCCTGGAGCTAACCTCTGAGAGAGTCCCCTATGGCTGCAGGGTAGTTGGTAGCCCTGAGGGAGGGGTGTGTTCAATGAATTTTACACCTTGCCTCTCCTTAAGGCTAGCATTGTTCCAAAGCTCTGATCTTATCACCATCTTGTCAGTAGTGCTTTATAGGCAATAACATACTCCTCTGGCTTGATTTTATTCAACTTTCTCCTGCCTCATTATTGTTATCACTCCCATTTTAAAGCTGAGAAAACTGAAGCTTGGAAACTTGTGCTGTCCCATAGATAGCAGGGTAGGAACATAGGATTTGAACCCAGGACTTCTGACTGCATTTTGTTTCTTGGTGCCCTAGGGTGGGCTCCCTAGAAGCAGCACTTGAGTAGGGATCTGTGAGCAGGATGTTCAGGGGGTGCTCTCTCAGAAGGGGGCGAGGGACGAAGCTCTGAAGTCTCATGAGGCCCCATCACAAGGGAAGCTCGCAGTGAAGTCACACTGCAGTCTGGTCGTGTGTGTGTGTGTGTGTACACGTATGCACAATGACCATGCCAGTCTACCCCAAAGACATTCCTTCCTTTTTCAGATTAACATGGTTGCTGTTCACTAGGGTGAATGTGTGTTTCCCAATGGACAGGCTCATTTCGTGGGCCAGCAGGTCCAAATGCCAGTTTGAAGAACAGAATGGGAATGGCACAGAAGGAGGTCAGGGGCCACATCCACCTGGGAGAGCTGAGTTACGAATTTATATCTTTCTAACCCCCCCTCCCCCGCCCACACACACACACTGTCCCTCCATTTCAGGTTGAAGGGTATATCGTAAGGATCCCTGGGTCGTACCATCTTCCAGGAGGAACCTCTGGCGGGTTGGGGACCCCTCCCAAGGGGAGGTGGGCACTGAGCCTTCCTCATCGGGCGGGTAGAGGGCTGGGTCTTTCTGTCTGGCAGAGTGCTCCCCGGGGAGGGGGGGGTGCTGCTCCTTCCGGCTGGTACATCTGGTGCAGCGAGGCTTCTGCTCTGTGAAACAGGCCCCTTAGTGGGAGGCTGGTTTGTGCTGTTGCCCTCTCAGGATGTGGAAAGCGGGATGTTCATCTCCAAAACGAACTCCTTTCTGGGTGAGAGGATCTAGAGGCCATTTAATTGTTTCCAGAAGCAGCATTTCTCCTTAGCCTCTGGGTCTTTCTTTGGATCCGGAAGCAGAGGAGAAGACTAGTAAAGGTTCATGGCATGCTTTGAAGGTGGAGGACAGTGAGTGGTCGAGCACTGGCTGGCAGGGCTGGGGGGAGCCGGGTTCCACACTGGCAGAAACTGTCCCCCTCCCCCCAGGAGGTGGCATAGTGCTTTCCTTCTTGTGGGGGAGAGAGATGAGGGGCCCTGGTCACTCAGAGGAGGGGAAAAATGGAAAGGACCTTCTTAAGAGGAGCCCTGTCCAGGGTCAGGGGTTCGGGGTGCACACTGAGAGCTGGAAACGCGGTGATGCATTTGGTGGGAACAGGGACAGCCTCCCTCCCCTCCTCCGCCTCTAAACCGAACTCTGTGGTCTCAGGAATCCGCTTTGTACTTCAGAACTCTATCACGTGTCACCTCTGTGGTCAAAGGACAGAAGGTATGTCCCCATTTTGAAGAGATGGGGTCACGGGCCCTGTGGCACATGTAGCTGGGAAGTGGCAGTGCAGGGTGCGGGGTCTTCCTGGACCAAAGCCATCAGGCCACCTCCGCATGCCGCTGTGCTTAGTGAATAGCTGGTGCCCAGTCACGGACCGTTTGATGTTTGTGATGATTCGGGGGTGGGAGAGCAAAGGACCCCCCCGAGAATCAGATTTTGTCTACTAGCTGATGGCTTTAGGTGAGTCAGTCACTTAGGGCCAGTGGGGTCAGCTTCCTTGTCTCTGACATGGGTCTTCCTGGCTCTACAGCTGAGAGGCTGGTGTCCTGTGACGTGCTGGCGAAAGGACCCACAAACGAGGCAAACCCTGGCCGTTTCCATCCGGCCACGTGGATGGGCAACCTCTGACCTCAGCTTTCTCTTCTGTCAGTTGGGATAACTTTAAAACCTGTGTGCTAGGGTTGTTTTGAAGTTAATATAATGCCTCTTTCAGCTCCCCAAATTTTGCTGAGCTATAGTTTACTAGGCCTTCTTTTAGGAGTGTAACCTAGGTATCTGTTGGGGTCTCCCAGGACCCTAGTGGAGAGGTGCCATTACCAGTCCCATGGTCCCCTCTAGATTTCTGGGCATAGATGTTAGCACGAGGGTCATTTGAACTGGGCAATGGCTCAGTCTGAAACCTCCTGACATCAGGGTGTCTTGCTGGTCACCCCTCCATCTCTCCCAGGCGCCACCCCATCTCGCCTTTCTCTCTTAAAGCCGGTGATCAGCTGCTCTGGGGCTCCTTCCTGGGCTCCCTCTCATGGCACCCTCTCTGTGACTGCCTGGCTTCTGTGTCCTTTGACCCCTAGGGTCCAGGCCCCACAAACAGGATATCAAAGGCTTTTCTTCTAGACACAGTTCCCTCCCTCAGAAGAATTCTGGTGCCAGCTGTTAAGATAATGGATTTTTCCACTCAACTATGCGATGCAAAGCATCCATTGAAACCTGGGGTAAGAGCTTAGATCAGGAGGGACCTTAAAAGTCAGCTGAATCCTTTGTGCTTTGGCCTTGATGGTGTGTCTGCAATAAATTAAATGGCCATGCTGGAGAGCAGGCCCTCCTCCAGCCTGGCTCAGACACGACTGTGGCTCCTGCAGTGGGGCAGGATAGCAAAGGTTTTATGTTTCAAGGGGTACAGTTAAAACATTGAAACCACTCTTCTTCCTCCCTCAGAGGCAGCTCCCTCTAGCTTACCTGGGCTCGATTTGGGGGAAAAAATGACTTTCCCTGTCTTCCTGGGAGTCCAGCCAGGCTCTGGCGTCATCCCCCAGCAGGTCCTCTCCCGGCTGCAGTGTTAAAATCTCCCCTGTGGACGCTGAGATGTTAGGTTGGAATACAATTCCAGCAGGAGGGACATAAATAAGCCAATTTATTTTATCTCACCTGCTTGGAGTTGGGGTCTTTCTTGAATGGAAGCAAGCTATTTTATGCAAATAATATGCAAATTAGACCCATCCTGGATTAATAGAAAGGAAATTGAAGCTCTGGGAGTGCCCAGGGCCTGACACTAAGTGTGGTGTGTTGTGGGTTTCAGGGGGCTATGTAAGGAGGGTGAGTAGAATTACCCTGGGGCTGGTGTGCGTGTTCTGAGGTTCAGGGTGTCCTGGGGACTGTCAGCACATCTGGATAGCCTTCTGGGGGGTCTCAGGTGATTAGGGCAGTGTCTTGCATTTTGAAGGGTGCCCTCCTAGTGGCCCTCCTTCCCTCACTCCTTGCCCATTCTTTCCAGCAGGAATCTTGCTTGATTCAGTTGCATATATCTTGGGGGACAGCTCTTAAAGTCCTCGCTCACCCTCGTTCTTCCTGCTCCCTTCCTTGGTCACACTGGGCTCATTTCTGCTCTTACCAGTCCCCCTAGAGGGGCTGTCTGATCCTCCCTTGGCTCTGCCTTCCACAGTTCTGCAGTAACTCTCCCCTTCCTGTCTACACCGAATCCTTCCAGCTGCACAGCAACCTATGTCTTCATGTTATGTACTAATGGAGACAAATTAGCATAAAGGTCCTTGTCTGCCTGCATGTTGGCATCACGGAGAGAGACTTAAACACAATGAGACTCTGATTTGATTGCTCTGAAGCTCACACGGGCTTCTGGAGATTTAAAAGCTTCTTGATGAACCAAATAAGGATCAAGGAGAGGAATTAGAACAATAATAATAATAATAACAATAAAGACACAAAAACCAAAAATGAAAAGACAAGGACAAATTGGGGACAATTGGTGGGGAGGGGGAAAGGGGAGGGTTGAGGGTAGACGGGAGCACGGGGGACTGAGGTGATGGTGCACTGGTGATATGGTGAAGTGGAATACATGGGGATTACAATTGATGTCAAATCTATATAAATAAAAAAAAAAAAACGAGTCAGAAAAGAAAAAAAAAAGCTTCCTGATGATTACAGTGTGAAGCCCAGTTGAGAACTACTGGCCTAACGGGCCTCGAGGCTTTCCAGAATAACGTTAGCGTGAAGATTCATTGCACCTCGTCTTTCCCACTTGCTCCTTGGAATGATAAGCACCTATTCTTGGAACATCTACTAGGTGCCAGGTGTCTTAGCCCCATGGTCTCCTGCATCCCTCTCAGCAGACCTGCAAGGTAAGTGTGTATCACCCGCACTGGAAACATGCTTGGAGAAGTGAAATTTCTTTCCCGATATCACTCAGCGGGAAGCAGGAGAGGTCTGTCCGCCTCCAGAGAGCCTGCTCCTGTGTCCCCGACCCTCGTCCTTCTGCAATAGGGAGGGGACAGGACCTCGCGGGCGCTGTGTGGGAGCCAGGGGCTCTGGTCTGGTTCGCTGCTACTAGCTTTCTGACCAGGGCCCAAATCTTTCCGACCTCAGTTTCTCCACGTGTACTGTCAAACTAGCAACAGGGCCTTGGGGTGGGTGTGAGGATTAAATACAAGTGAGAAGGTGCTCAGCAAACCATGAAAACCAACACCCACATGGACCGTGTTCCTTCTGCTCCCCTCTGACTGTCATTGTGCCACTGCTCACCCCTTTCTCAGTCCCCAACCTGTCCCCAGCACACACAGGTGTTTTGCAACTTTGATCTTCTTGGTCTTTTCCCTCCAGTACCCAAGGAGCCTGCTTCTTCCTTCCCACTGGACAGAACACAAGTTTCTGTCTCCCCAGGAGAGCAGGGTGGGAATTAGATTAAATCATTTAGAGTAACTTAATTTTCAAATAATTCTAATTGCATTTGTGCAATTTACATTGCCTCTCTCTTTCCATTCTTCCTCCCCAATCCCTTCTGCTCCCATCCCCCACTTTACCAGTCTTATTTGTTTGTTTGTCTGTTCAAAAGTTAGGATATTCCCCTCCCTCTCCACAACCAATTTGCTGCTCCTAATGGCAGCTCGCCAGCTTGACTGAAAATAATCACAGATTGTCAAATGAAGGCAGGAAACAAATCTGCTGACTTGGAAACTTCTGAAAGGCAACTTTGGCCAGCCTTGCAACCCCCTTGGGAAAAAATAAAGAAAGGATGCACACAGGTTAATTTGCAGTTTTCTGCAAGGTATCTGCATGGGTGCATGGAGGTTGGGAGGAGCCTATGTGTGTCTGTGCTGTTCGGGGAGCCAAGGGCAGGCCCCCAGACCAAGGACTTTGGTTTGGAGACTGCCTATTGGGCTTAAGTCCCAGTGCCACAGCTGCTGGAGCTGCCCTGCTGCCAGCAAATCGACCCTCCCTCCCAGTCCAGGGTCCCCATCTGTCGAGTGGGCATAATGCACTGGCGTGAGGTTGCAGTGAGCACTTGTGTTTGGGGTGGGGACAGAGAACTATAAGCTGGCAGGTTCTCTCTACCCCCCCTCCTTTTTATTAGATTGTAAATGCTCATAGAATTTCATTAAATAAAACTCTTTGGAACTTATTTCAGACTTAGAAATAGTATCAAGGACTCCTTTATACTCTTAACCCAGATTCCCCAAATGTTAGCATTTTACTGTGTTTGAGTTCACTTATTCTCAACAGAAAGTGATTTTGCCCCCGTTCAGCAATGCTTGGAGGCACATTTTTTGTCACATGGAGATGGGAGGAGATGAGTCTTCTGGCATCTAGTGGGTAGAGGCTGGGGTGCTGCTAAACATCCATCCTAGGGCACACAGGGCAGCTCACCCCCTCGCCCCCACATCAGTAGCGTGAAGGTGGGAAGCCCTACCCTGTGTGTGGTTGTGTGTCTGAACAGTTTGGTGGCTGCAGAACCAATGCCCCTTTACTCTTAAACATGCCTCTGTGTTTCCTAAACACAGCTCAGTTATCAGAATTTCAGGGGGTTTAGGCTTGATGCCGGCGGGGTTCTGTAGGGAGATGTGCGACAGAGTGCAGGAGGCCCTGAGACTGGACATGAAGTGGACAGAAATTTGGGGCTCTGATCTGTTGAGAACAAGCCTCACCGTTCTGCACAATGTTCTGTGACTTTTTTCCCCTGTGAAATGGGCCTGGCTTCTGCTCTGCTGCCCTCTTTCAGGTCTGCGGCGGGTGAGGTGAGATGCGTAATGGTGCCGGAGGAAGTGCTGTGCACCCGAGTACATAGACTCGGGGCCTCCCGGAGTCGGTGGGTGTGCCTCGGGGCAGGGAGCCAGATTTGTGGCCTGTGGAAGGGAGTGACACCTGCTGAATCTTCTTTGACATGGAGAGGGAAGGAGGGGAAAGAAGGGGTGCAGTACCCCCAGAGCCCAAATGGAAGTATTTGACTAGATGTGTTTTTAGATTCCACTTTCTCTTGAGAATGTGCTTTCTTTTTCGCCAGAAAGAAAGCTTCTTGTAAGCTATGTAAGCTTCTTGCCCCAGAACAATACATTTAGGCTTTGCAAAGAAGAAATAAACATTTATTAACTGCTTTCTATGTTCAATCATTTCCTTTTTTTTTATTCAAATTTTTCTTTTTTCTTCTTTGACATAGCATTGGTTTATAAGATTGTGTATCATTTAGGGGGTACTGGTTCACACCTCCTCAGGTGTGTGTTACCACACCACCTCCACCGTCCAGTGATGGGGACCTCCTTTGTTCTCATCACTTTCATCTATTTGTTCTCATCACTTTCATCTATTTCATTTTATCTCATGCTCCCTTGTACCTTATGAAGTAGATAGTAATTAATGCATTTCTTAAGAAGGAAACTGGGTCTCAGAGAAGTTAAATAACTCACCCAAGGTTGCACAGTTGGTTCGTGGCAAAGCTAGGATTACAGAGACCTGGAGAGGGTGGAAAGGAGCTCTGGGAGAACTAAAAGCAAGTGAGTATGGTAGGGATGGAGCATCAGGGAAGAGGATATGAGAGGGGCTGAGGGAGTAGGGGGGAGGCACCCAGGGCAGAGTGTGTATTCTGGTCTTTACATGCTTTGTGAGGTGGTGGGAAGATGAGGCAGGAGGATGGAGGGACTTGGGGCACGGGTTGTAAGTAGACTTGGGTTGAATTGGTGGCCTCTGGCCCAAGGTAAGAGCTTGGGACAAAGCTCTGGGTGAAGGAGACAAAGGCCTGGGTCAGCTCTGGAGCATGGGCTGGGGAAACGCCTCTGCTGAGCTGGAAATGCAAACAGGCTGTCGTCAGTGTGGCATATGTGGGGAGGAAGAACACAGTCTTTTCAGTTTGTTTTCAGTGTTGTTGAGATATCATTGATGCACAATAAACTGCACACATTTGAAGAGTAAAATTTCAGAGAGTTTTGACATATGTGTACATAGATATATTTAACAATTACCATAATCATGATATCACTATATCCATTATTCTCCCCAATTTCCTTTGTAATCTACCTGTCACCTCAGACCCATATCCAGCAACCACCGTGCTTCTGTCATCATAGGTTATTATGTATGTTCTGGAAGTTTATGTCAGTGGAAGTGTACATTAGGACAACGCACCCTGTGACTGTGGTGGAGGATGGTGGGTGTGGGGTGGTAACATACCTCTGACAGGTGTGGTCCTACACCTTTAAATCATATACAATATCATCAACTGATGTTATCTCAATAAAAAAGCAACCCCCAAAAAAGGCAAAGTAAAAGTTAATCAAAATTCCCAAAGAAATAATAGATTTGACTATCTTCTTTCATGCAGCATTATTATTTTGAGCTTTGTTGTATTGAACATAATAGACTTTCATTTGGACCTTGCTGCTTTTTTTTTCAATCTTGGGTAACTCTTAAGCCCTTGCAGCTGAAAGTGAGATCCATGGACCAGCAGCTGTGATCACCCAGGAGCTTGTTTGCCCCTCTGTAGCCCTAACTCAGATCCTGCACTGCAGCAAGATTCCTAGGACTCATGTCCTAAGCTCTCTGGGTCTCCCTCCGTTTGTGTCATTTATCACCTGTTTGTGACTGCAGGTGGTGTGGTGTGGTGGTGAGTTAGTTGCAGTCAGTTAATAGTCCATTGTCATCACCAGCCTTTCTTTGGTTTTCCTTTGTTATTTTCTCTTTCCCCCACATTACTCTCCACACTAATGTTATAAAATACGCATGTATGACTGTAAAATATGTAGTGTGTTCTGTGCAAGAATGTGGTTTAAATTTGTGCTGTAGACTTCCTTTTGCTCTCAGTTTTTTCTCATGCAACTCCATGTTTTTGGACCCATCGCTCTAGGTATATCAGGCCTATGGCAGCTTCTTCATTTTTTTTTAAATACTTATTTATTTATGCATACAAGAGCTGGGGTACAGGCCAGAGTCGTGGGAGGTAAGAGGATTCACCAGAGACAGAGTGGGAGCAGAACAGGTGGATGAACTGAATGAAGTACACTGCTGAGGAGGCAAAAGGGGAGACAGGAGAGGTCTGCTGCACCATGTGGGTCAGCTCCCTGGTGGGGGATCTTACTCATGCTGCAGTGGCTGTGGATGCCTCATAATGCTGCACCTAAACCCCTTGCTCCACGGGGAGGCTCCCCATGGCTTCTTAAGGCTTTTGAGTTTTCTGGAATGTTTGCAGAGCCTGTTACTCCTGCATTCTTCAGCGATGCTTAGGGGCGCCTCTGGGTGTCTGCAGCTCCCCTCTGCCACAACAGCTTTATCCTTGTAGGCCAAACCTGAGTCTTCATCTTCCTGAAAGAACTTTCTTTGACTAAGTGGCACTGAGTGACTCCAGTCGCTTATTTTGCCAGTGGAAAGACCTCAGCGAGTTGTAGGCCTCCAGACTGTCAGGCAGAAGATCTGAATGGTTATGTTTTCCTTTGAGTTAGGTTTCCGGCTGACACCGGCAGTGGTCTGAAATCCTTTGATAGTCAGAGTCCCTGAGACCTTCTCTTTTCCCCTGAGCTCACGAAGTGCCTTCACTTCTGAGTTTTTTTTTCCCTGTGAATAATACACCAGCTGCTCCAGGGAGCTGCGTGTTGCACCAGTTTGCAGCTCTGTTTAAAGTCCCGATTCTGCAAACTCCTCAGAAGGGAGTGACAGTTCCTACTTCTGTGTAATCATTTATAGATCAGGTAATGATTTCCCTCTTGGCTTAATGACAGTTCTATTCTCGGGAGAGCCGGTCAGCTTGTCAAATACTGCTGATGTTCCCTCTGGTGTGGGCCCGATGGATCAAGTACGAGGTTCTCTCTGCCATTCCTGCTCAGCCCTGGCACCTACGGTGGAGGAAAATGCCACTTCTTTCAAAGGAGTCTCAGGACTAGTGAGAATCCAGGGAGTCAGCTCATGGGGGGTGGGTGGGAGGAATGGCAGACTATTTGCTGAAAGGCATGCATGCCTGCCTCCCGATTCTTTGTGCCGGTTGTCTTTAGAGGGCGGTCTTGCAGAAGAGAAGGCTGGAGATTATATGGGGGTCCTTGTGGTTGAGGAGCTGCCCGCTCACTTTTCAATGGAATGTAGCAGCTGTTAATGGGACTCCATCATGTGTCTGTCCCAGACACTAATTTGGGGGTTGGTTAGGATAGGAGGCCTGGCTGGCTTCCCAAAGACATTGAATTACTCTGAGAGAACTTCAGTAGCACTCTACTTAATTTGGGGACACATGGGTCAGTACTGGGGGCACCCAAAGGACGTGAGGTGGGTGTCCCGGGATCATTGTGAAATGAGGTCTGCTCTTAGTTACCTGGGCTGGTGAGCGGCAAGCAGACAACCCATCTTTCCCGGCATTCTCCCTAAATGAAAATTTAGTTAAGGAAATCAGTCTTTGCCAAGGTTTCCCAAAGGGGGTTGAAGCACCTGTGCTCGACAGCGACCAAGTTTTCACTGATAGGATTAGGGAAATGAGAACGGTGGAGTGAGTGCTTCAAGAAGCTCAGCTTAGTCTCTACCGAGTACTGTTCTTTATTCTAAGATTGTCACCCGACATCCCTTGTGTTCATGAAACTAAGATAATAGAAATCGCAGCCACGCGCCACGTTTGACATCTCGGCCAATGACAGGCTGCGTTACAACAGCGGTCCTCGGTGTGCGGGAGGCGGCACCATCCAGGTTTGTGTAAGTGCAGCTATGATGTTCATAAAGGATAAAATTGCCTAGTGACGCTTTTCTTGGAAAGTATCCCTGACGTCAAGCGAGGTGTGACTGTGTGGAAGAAAATGCAAAAGATGACAGCAAAGTCCTTGTGTGACTCAATAAAAAGCTGATGCCCCTCGGCCAGGCCCTCTTGTGCATGTGCGTGTGTGTGTGTCTGCGTGTGTGCATCAACCGTGCGTAGAGTTGTATTTATGGAACTTCCAAAGCCTGAGACCACACGCGAATGTGTACTTTGATTTGTAGCTTCTCCGCCATAGGAATACTATCATTGTCTTCAATTTGTGCTTAGGTAATTTATTGCTCTGTTTCTAATAATAATGTGTTTAAGATCAAAATCTTACCTTTGGAAGAGGCGCAAACTCCAGGAATTAGGTTAATTTTGCAAACATTTACATTTTAATGATTGCATTCTGATAGGAATCCCGGAAGTTCAAAAATGTAAATGAGTCACAGACTGGAGGGGCGAAAGAGTGGTCATCTGAGGGTGACTGAGATTCTCCAGTTCGGCTGTGGATGTGGGGTCACGGGCAGGGCCCTCCGAGCGGGGTGGGGGGGCCGGAGCCTCTTTCCGCCCCTCTCCTCTACTGTATTTAAAGGGAGAATCGGAGTGAGAGCATAATTAAATTGTGACTGTAGAGCTAGACAACTTAACTAGAGCCCCCTCATGCTACACGCTCCAGAATTTAATTTTCCAAATAAACTCAGTGTGGCTTTGATGCCCGGGGAGGATCAATAGAATGGAAATTGCTTGCAGTTTCCCCTAAAGTGTTACAATGGATTACTGCTTTCACATTTCCCCACCATGCTTCTTTTTTCTGCCAGAGAAAGCCTGGTATTCATTCTAGGCACACACTGTTTGAGGAAACAGGGGAAAAAAATAATGAATAAAAAAGGAAACTATAAGTCTTGCTGCGGAGAAGGATGCACCGTGAGGTAAACGGAGGTTCCTAGGTGACCGGGAAGGAGGAGGTTGGAATCAAGGAGAGGGTGTCCCCGGCTGCTCTGTGGAGCTTAGGGAGGTGTGTGTGTGTCTGTGTGCGTGCGTGCGTGCGCGCAGGGGGTGTTCAGATGCTGAGAAGGGATGTGGCCTCCCATCTGGTCCCCTTCCCAGGGAGGCCACCCAGGAAGGTAATTAAACCTCAGGCCCCAACCCTGGGTGCTGCTGCCCTGGACCTCACTGCCGGTTGATATGCTCTGGAAGCCTAAGAGATGTTCTAGCTCCTTCACATTCTCTTGGAATAGTCAGGTCAGGCCCTGGTCTCTGCAAATACAGGTTTGCTCGTTCCTTTAGGGCTCAGATTATGGACGCTGCATGCAACCTATAGACTATCTGGGGATTTAATCTTGAGTTTTCAACTGTGGAGCTAACTTTAAAGGTCTTGTATCCTGTTTTGCTCCTTCGGGAGGTACTGATGAGCTTGCACAGATAGCAGGAAGAAGGGGCTCTCAAGAACAAGTTCCTGAGGTTGTAGGCTCCCACCTTGGGAAGCCCGTCCCTTGTCTGGTGATGCAGACAGGCTAGGACCAAGAGAGTAGGGGTTGCAGTGCACTCTGCAGAATTTTACTGGGCACATTCTGTGTGTAAGACAGTGTTTAGGACTGCAAATTGGGGCTGGGGCAGGGGGAAGAAGTGAATGAGACTCTATCATTGCCCTTAAGGAATTTATAGATTAGACATGGTTCCCAGACCCACATGACTTTAATGTTCTGCAGTGCACCATGGGCTCAGGAATCTGAGACCAGTTGACAACAATCTCCTTTATTTATATTTGGGGAAATCACGGCAGGGAGGTGGAATTTCCCTGTTGCTGCTTTCTAGCTAGCTGTTCGTTTGACTGGAGCAGGCACAGGGATGTGGTAGCAGAGCAGGTGAGGTGGCGGAAGCCTGACCTGCATCTCCCTGAGCTTGCTATGGGCTCCTCTGCTCTACCCCTGCTGTGTGGCACAGGTTCCAGAATCACCCACCCCTACAGCAGGTGCTGCCCATGCCTCCTGGGGCTGACAGATTGACCATGTTTTGAGATATCTGGAGAGTGAGCATTCTAGAAAATTAATTAGTGGCAGACACTGGCTACCCAAAGGCTGTAGGAATTTATGGGGCTTTTCTTTCTCTTTTGTCGTGGAATAAGTTATCAGCATGTGTGTTGATTGATTTCTTGCTAAATTCCTCTCTGTCTTAAACACACACACACACACACACATACACACAACTGCTCTCGCAGTTTGGAGTCCCTTGAAGCATTTTAATGAACTCCCTTCCTGAGTCACTTCTTTTTCTGGTGGTGAATCTCCTCTACCTCCCGTCTCTCTGCTGGTTCTGACTTTAGACTTGCATGGAGCTGGTGCTTTGAAGGACCAGGATCTGGGCCTGGCAAGCAAGACACCTAGGGCTGAAAAACATGAAGGTGCCCACTCTCAAGGCCAGCAAGTGTCCAGTTGGCTCCTGAGAGCCAGCTCTTACTTATGTTTTTATGCCCAGGTCCTGTTGTTTACCCAGGTCCTGGCCTAGGCTATCCCAACTGCTGTCTACTTCTTCACATTGCAAGGGACAGGCCAAGGCAGCACCCGGGAGCTTGGGCACAGGGTCTCATGGATACGAAGAAAGAGGACGAGAGACTGTGATCTCAACAGAGGGGGGTGGGGTCTGCCCCAAATAGGACTTAATACGTGAGTGTGTTTCATTCAGAGGTTGTGTCTTCCAGTGATTGGGGTTGGGCCGGATGGTTCCTTAGTGTTCCGTCCTCTTGTCTGATTCCTTCCTAAAGCCCATCCGTCATGTCCACAGAGGAAAGCCCTCAGAAAGGTCACCGAGCTGGGGATGAAGGCAGACTGGGCGCCCTGTGTTGCTTTTTGTAGCCCACGATATTTACAGGGCATCAGTGGAGGTGAAATTGAAAAAACAAAAACACAGCTGTTACTAATTTAAAATGTGACAGTCCCCTCATCTCGCCCTCCTGGAACCGGAGGAGAGGAATTATTGAAAATGTGACATGGGAGGAGAAGAATTACTGTGCATATTAAGCAAGGGGAAGAGTGATTGCTGAATACATGATGTAAAAGGAGATAGTCACCACAAAATTAAATACAAAAAAATTCAGTGGAAAATAATTATTGTCTATACATTACAAGCTTGACATATGGTAAGTTTTCTACTTTTAAAAGCCTCTTGTAATTTCTGACTAACCCATTTAGCTGTCTGGTTCCCTCTCACCCACCCCTGCCCTGCCAGGTTCCTGTGCTATTAGAGAAGGTATTTTCTTGGCTTTTAACCTTCGTGGGGAATTTTCTAACCAGACATAGGAATCATTTGGGGGAAGGTAGGGACCCCAGGATGATCTCTAAAGGGTTTTCTGAGCTCCCTTTAGTCATGTCAGCAGAAATCTCCCAAATCCTGGGACTGCAAAGCTCTTCTCTGGCTCTTTCTCCTCTGCTCCCTCCCAAGGTTTAGCATCCGTGAACAGTGGGAATTAGTCAGGGACAGATCAAATGGGGAAGAAGAAGGTGACAGACGGGAATGATCAGCAAACTCAGTCCTTGCTTGAAGCTTAATGTCTGTGAGTATCTTCTTTCAGGTGCTAGGTGATGATTAGCGTGATTGTGCTAATCATTAGGTGACAGAGGTGACGGGGTCCTCTCTCAGTTCGACAGGAGCCCCTACGCTATGGGCAGGTATGGCCAAACTCCTTTCTAAAACTACCTGGATCCTAGAGCAGAGGGCACAGAGGCCCAACTCTGCAGCAGGAAAGAAAGCTAGAGGGTGCGCTTTGCAAAAGCCAGAGGTGAGTTTCTAGATCATCACCTTCTGCAGTGTGCAGTGCTCTCTCTGCACTGTCTAGTCCAGAGCCACTAACCACAGGTGGACATTGGGCATGTGAAATGTGGCCAGTGTAGCTGAGGATCTGAGTTTTAAATTGTATTTGATTTTAATTAACTTAGGTTTAAATAACCACGTTTGTTTATCAGATTGGACAGGGCAGTTCTAGATCATTCAGACTCAAAGATGTCCTGGAGAAGGAAGGGGAGGCTGGAAGAGGGTGGCATCTGCCAGGGAGGGGGGCCCTTGATTTCTTTTGGGGTGGCAGGAACTCAGAGCCATTTCCTCCAATAGCTCAGAAAGGCTCAAGAGTAGGGCTGATCTGGTTTCTTCCCTGTGGATCTGCATCAGGAAGGACATCATGGAATTCTGGTTCTAGACTGCAGTGTCAGGGCTCAGGCCGCTGCTCTTCCTTCTCCCTGGGAAAATGTAGAGTCACATTATTTACAGTGCTAAAGCTCATCTTGTCCTCCACAGAAGAGGCCAGGTTGGAGAAGGATTCAGGGGCAGGTTTGGCTAAAGATCCAGGTCTCTTTGCTCTCCAGCCCAGCGGTTTTCCTATACACCGTGCCTCCCTTCACTGGGACCAGTTTACTCTTGAGTAAGACCCAGGCACATGCTTCATTCCGCTCTCGAAAAGTGTGGGATGGGAAAGTTCCCAGAGCAATCAATCCCTCTCTCTCCCATTGGCCTCTTTCCAATCTTTTGGCCTCATTCTGACCTTAGGGAGTCTTTTTGGGTGATTGCCTGTTCCGTCTTAAGGTGGCAATGGAAAGAGGATTTGCTGATGAGGTATGGATTCAGGCCAGGTAAACGGGACTTGGCAGTTTCCTTAGGTTCCCAATCCCCGTGGAATCATTGAGACCAAGCCAGAATGAGGTGCCAGGAATAGACCACAGAGTCCTAAGCAGGTGACCTGCCTGTCATCCAGGAGCTGAGGCAGGGGTCCTGTCTCAGGAGAGTCTGCTGTGGCAGGTGTCTCGGTCATCAGGGAGGCCATGGTCAGACCTCTCGAGGGGGAGAAGAGGCCCCGGCAGTCAGAGGGAATGCTGATTTAATCTGCTGCAGGGGCTGTTGGTCTCTGGCAGCTGTCCAGGGGTGTTCTCTGTGGGGAGCAGGTCTTCTCTGCAGTGTGAGAGCGCCTGTGGGTCTGGCTGGGAACCGCGTTTTGGCACTCCTGAACAACTCACAGGCTTGGGGTGTCTCTCTGGGCCTCGCTGGTCTCCTTGCCGGGGGCTAGGCACAGTCAGTCATTCCTCCTCATCCTTGTTGATCTTCATTCTGCTTTTAGTTGCACTTGGCTGTTTATATCCCTTACCGGCTAACTCCAGGAGATGGACTAGTTCCTGGCCCAGAGGAGAAGCTGGAAGAGAAACTTACTGAAGTAATCATCTTCTGGAGTGCATGACTTGCTTAAAAAAAGAGGCATTTGGTGGACAGTTGAGTCCCCAGTATTGACTTCACTTGGGGTTTGCTTGTGGTAGAGTGGCCCAGGATTTATTTAGCATTTTCATTCGGAGGGTCTCTGTGGCCTGAGGGGACAGATAGAAAGACTAGAGGAAAAGTGTCCCAGGCCACAGAGCAACCTGGACGGGATACCCCACCCTCTGTTGGGGTGTGAGGGAGTGTTTGCTTCATGTTGCTGTCATGGAATCTGATAAGGCAAGTCCATAAGCCCCAGTGGTGCTTTGAACATAGGCCTCCCCTCGCGGCCCAGACACAGAGGTGGGAGCTGTGGCTGGGCAGGGACGTAAAAGGAATGCAGAGGAGTCAGGCAGGCAGAATCAGTGTAATGGCACTTGGGCCATTAGACACAGTCTAAGATCTGAGTTCTGCCATTAACTCATGTGTGACCAAGGGCAAGCTCAGGTCCTCTCTGGCCCTCAGTTTCCTCTGGTTGAATGAGGTACATTCATGAGGATTCTAATAAGGTTCCAGCAGGAAACAGATGGCACCCTCAAGAAGATTAGAGGGGGTGCTTACAAAGATGTGGGCAGAGAGTGGGGGGAACATGCAGATGTGAGTGACGATGGGCTGTTTCCAGCCTTAGGCCTGGAGGGGTGAGAAAGGGAGCTTTAGGAGAGAAGGCAGGGGTGGAGAGAGAGGGTCGCCTAACAGGAAACTTTAGGATGTGGCCAGCCTGAGGTGGCCCTGCAGGGTGGAGGCCTGTCCAATAGACATTTCATGCTCTTCCCTCCCATCAACTGCTGGGGATCCCAGGCACTGAGATGCTAGCAGAGGGGAGGTCAAGGTCGCCCACTGATGCTGCCCATGGAGGGCTGCCTGCCAAGCCACAGAGCGGCTGGAGAGTTGATGTGGGGAGTGAATGGACAACATCCAGTCCGTGAGGAATAGGTGGGGGCCTCCTGGCTGGAGGGAGGCAAAAAGAGGGGCAGGCATAGGTCAATTCCCGCTGATGTGTGGGAGCTCTGCCCTTGCAAGAAGGGTGTCCTCTGCCTGCCTAGATGGAGGTGGCAGCCATTCTCCTACTGAGCAAGCTTCGTCTCCAGCCTGGCCAGAAGGAGGCGGAGGCCCATCTCGCTCGCAGCACCATCCGCCGCTGCCATCCGTCACTCTGCCAGCCGCGTGAAGTAATGATAGATTAGTGCATATTAGGCCTCCCATCCTGCAGGCCTAAAAGCCGGGCCTTTACCAATCAGCTAGGGGTGAAGCAGTGTGAGGTGAGCCGGGCTCTGCACGGGGAGCTGGAGGTGCTGGGAATTAATAAGCACTTGGAGACGGCAGGGATATTGAACTCATTCCTTAAATCAATCCTTAACCAAGAAGGATGAGGGAATGAAATTTTGGACAATTAGTGGGTAATGACGACCTTGTGAAAGGGGCTATTGACTGAGGTGGTGAAGGTGGGAGAGGTGGGCGGCTGGTGGGCTGGTAGAAGAAAGTGCAAGTGGTTACGGATCCATAGGCTGTGCCCCTCTTGGAGAGGAGAGTGGGATGGGGTGGTATGCTCCCAGATTGGGTCTGGGGATCTTGGTAGGGGATGTCTCAGCACAGTCTTCCTCTGGATGACCACCAGAGACCAGTGTGGTCTTCTTACTGGGTTAGAAAAAGAGATGAGGGGGGCCTCCCTGGTGGCGCAGCAAGTTGAGCACCGCACTGAAGCATCCGTGGCACAGCAGCGCGAGTTCGATCCCTGGCCAGGTTGGTGACCCACATGGCGCAGCAGACCTCTCCTGCCTCGCCCGCTGCTCCCCTCAGCAGTGTGTTTCAGTAGATCCTCCCTCTTCTCCCTACTCTGTCACTGGTGAATCCTCTCACCTCCCATGACTCTGGCCTGAACCCCAACTCTTGTGTGCATAAATAAATAAACCTTAAAAAAATAAAGATGGAAGAATTTTTAAAAATTAAAAAAGAAAAAAAGACGAGGTAGAGAGAACATGTGGAGGCCTAGATAGCATGGCCCAGGCTGTTCCTTCACCTGCTCCACCACTCCAGTCCCTTCTCCAGGGACCCCCACCCCATGTGCAGAGCTTGGTAGTGCTGAGTTAAGTTCCTTCGTCCTGGACAGACCCCTACTTCACTTTGGGCGTAGCACCTGCAGTCCTTCCATCCTGGAGATCTCAGAGGGCTCGTGGATGTCCCATCATCTGACGTCAGCCCCTCACCACAGGAGCAGCGCTAGAGTCGCAGACGTGAGGGCTTTGCCCCTCACATGGGTGGCAGCCAGCTTTCCTCCCAGCCCTGGCTTTTTTGCCCCTCTCGTCTTTTTGGCTTTCTCTCTGGCTGAGTGTCTGCCCGGCTGCTGTCCTCCCTCCTCCTGCCATGGGGTCCCCCTGGGTGTGGCAGTCTCTGTGACTCCAAAGTAGCCAGGGCAGCACCAGAGGCCTTTGCCTTGAAGGAGGCTTCTTCAATGGCTTCCTCAGAAAGCACAACCTGAGAGGAATTCAGGGCATGTGTTTTATTCTTGGATGACGCTTCACAAAGAAACTTGAGGTTTGGGAAGGAGACAGGGCTGGAAAGAGGAAGGACCCAGGCAAGGAAGGGGCCTCAGGTAAAGTTCATCTTGGTCTGTTCCCCCAGGAAGGTTCTGGAGCCTGGTTCACAACTCCTAGTGGGAGTGGCCAGCCTTTTGTATTGATCAGTCATGGACTAAGATCTGTCAGGAGTGGGGGATCTAACACCCCCTGGATGAAGAACTGCTGGAGGCAGTTCTTGGGGGTTTGGAGCTAGGGAGAGAGTAACAAGTTTCCACCTTTGTAGCATATGAGGGCAGAGGCCCCAGAATGTCCACAGCAAAGGCATTACAGAGTCCCTGTGGCCACTCCCTCTTATTCTTCTCTTTTTAAGATTTATTTATTTATGCATACAAGAACTTGGGTACAGACCAGAGTTGTCGGGGTGGGGGGGCGGTGAGAGGATTCAACAGAGACAGAACGGGGAGCAGAACAGGCAGGTCTACTGAAATACGCTGCTGAGGGGAGGCAGGAGGGGCCTGCTGGGCCATATGGGTCCCCTCTCTGGCCAGGCATTGAACTCTCACTGCAGTGACCACGGAAGCTCCACAGTGTGGTGTTCAACATGCTGCACCACCAGGGAGGCTCCTCCCTCTTCTTTTATAAGGGATGATGGTAATCAGAATTTCTTGCTTTTGTATAGCATGTCACAAGCTACCGGACACATTAAAAAAGTTATCCCATTTTATTGTCATAACGCTGCAAGAAAAGTTTGATCTCCACTTTATAGACAGGAAGCTAAAGCTTAGAAAGGCCAAATGATGTGCTCAAAGATCACCGTTCTAGCTGACAAGGAGGCTGGAACCTGAACCACTGTGTTTATTCAGTTCCGACTGTCCTCCAAGGAGACTGTTAGAGATCTGCTCTCTTAATGGGAGCAAGATTGGCCCTAAATAGAGCATGTTATTAGTGTCTTACTCACACTCCTCCCACCCACTGTCTTCTTAGCCAGTGTCCTCTCCAAAATGTGGGGATGTGAGAGGTTTCCACTTCTGCACTAGTTCCCTGCAGGCTGAGCGACATCTGGGAAGAGACATCATCTCAGTGCCCGTTTTCACCCCAGCTTTTCCTCCATCTGCCCCTACCTCTCCCTATCCCCCATTCCAATTCTTGACTCATGTCTTGTTATTGCCAGTGTTATTACTGTGATTATAGGGGTGAGACCACTGCCTCTTTAATGCAGCCTTTTAGTTAGAAAGATGACCAAGAGCCATACTTAATTTAAAATGACAAGTTAGTTTCCTTTTGTATTTTTTTTTTTTTGGCAGACAGACCCTTAGTAAATTATATCTGACAACCAAATAAATTGTGCCCAAGATTTGTGCTTTTTATGGACTGCAGAACCCAGTTCCTGAGATGGCCGAGCAAAGGGAACTTCGAGAAGGAACAGCTAGTTGGAAAAATGATCTGTGTGTGACTTACCAGGATGGTCTAGACGCTGCCCGCCTGGACGGCACTGCCAGAGGTGCCCGACAGCCTGGTGTCGGGACAGAGCTATTCTGGTCTGGGATGCCTTCTTCTCAAACATTCAGTACCAAAAAAAAAAAAAAAAAAAAAAAAAAAACCAATAAAATGAACAAAACTGGGCAGAAGACGCTTTAGATAAGGAACCAAGGACATGGCACCTTTGAAAGTTTTCCCAAAGGAGATGTCAGTGTTCGCTGGGACCGCCAGAATTTACTTTAGCTATTACTATGGATGAATAATTATGGGCAAGCCAGCAAGTGCTGTGGGTTCATGGCAGGTTAATTGGGAATAATGGGTTTCATTCTAAACCATGAGAAATGATATTTCGGGGAGAGAGAGAGCGAGAGAGACAGAAGCTTTGCTTGTCCTCACTGAGCCCGGTGCTGTCCTTTTCTTGCACATTTGGCTCTGCCAGTCCTGGCCAAGCCTCTAGAGGCTAGACATCTGGGCTGGGCCTTTGTTGGGTAGAAGGGGTGCGGTGGGGTCCGGTGGGATAGGAGCTGAAGCCAGAGCGGTCAGGTGGCTTATTTGTAATGGTTTCTGCTTCCTGAATCTGGGCTAGGCAGTGTGGCATTTAACCATTAGCAAGTGTTTGAATGTCTGTGATGGGCGAGGTCCATGCAAGGCGCTAGGGGCCTGGGCACCTCGGTTAGACTGCCCCGTGGTGCGCAGGAGAGGTACGGAGTGGCGGAAGCGGCACTGACTCGGTCAGAGCAGTCTAATAGAAATTCATGCCAGCCACAGGTGTCAGCCACATATGTAATTTTAAGTTTCCTACTAGCCTCATTTAAAAAGGTAAAAAAGGACAGGTAGATTGATTTTACTATATCTTATTTAATCCAGTATAGCCAAAATGTTATCATTTTAACATGTAATAATGTCAGATTATTAAAGCATTTCAACTTATAGCACATCTCAAAAGCTCAAAGTGCTTGTTAGTGCATGTGGCTACTGCACTGGACAGCACTGGATCAGGTCTTCACTGGTCTCTCTCTCTCTCACACACCACACACACACACAGACACACACACACACAGAGCTGTGCTCAAAAGAGAGACCTACAGAGTCTAGCAAGCAGCCCTGACAGTCAGGCAGTGCCTGGAGTAGTCAGAGAAATAACCATCTGAACTGTGGTCTGAAGGACAGACAGCAGTTACCAAATGAGGGGGTTAAGGGAAAAGCATTTCAGGGAGAGGGAACTGCAGTGCAAAGGCCAGTGGAAGGAATTGAGAAACCCACATTGCCAGAATGTAGTGACCAGGACAAGGACAGCTGGAGGCAAGACTGTGGGGGCCACCCCTAGCCCCCTAGGCCTTGGAGGCAAACTCAAGATTCTGGTCTTATCAGAAGGGAGCTGGGGAGGAATTGGAAGCAGGGAGTGACTGGGTCAAATCTTTGTTTCCTGAAGCTCACTCTGGCTGCTAAGAGGACGCTCTGGGAGGTCTACCAGTTGGCCATCACAAACTGTTGCCTGCCCAAGGCTGCACCTCAAAACGCCAGACCAACCACAGTCTTCTTGGGATTGGTGACTGCTAGTCCTTCCACCCCAGGAATGGGCTCAGAAGCACAGCGTGGAAAACTTACGTGCGTTTGCAATAGATCAGTACAATTTGCTCTGGCTGGAAGTTAGGGCCCCAGATGGTATTTCAGCTCCACTTCCCAACTGTGCAAACTTGGACAGATCTTTCTTCTTCTGCAAACCATCTTTTGTCATAAAACCAAAGTGCAAAAAGGGTATGCGGACCAAAGGTCTCTGAAATCTCATGACAGTACGGAGGGTCCCCTCGCATGGTCTTGGGTTCCCACTTCCCTTGTTCTGTCCGGCCCTGGACTTGGACAGTTTCTTTTTCTACCTTCAGGGTAGGAGTGGTGGTCCATCATCCCGGAGCTGTTTGCCCCTGTCAAGACGCCCAGCTCCACTGTAGCTTTGCCTGCTAGCGCTGTGTGGCTAGAAAAGCCAGGGCTGGCGCTGTGAGACTGCGTCCACATGAGGAGAGGAGATGCCCTTTACAGCCAGAGGGGCCATGAGCAAGTCCAGTGTGTTCAGGAGCCGAGGAGAGGGTGATGGGGACACAGCAAGCCACATCCTGGGGAACACTTTTTGCCTGCCCTTGCGGTGTCCTCTAACCTCAGCTACAGAGTCTAAGACCTCACTGACTTACACATTCAGCAGATGCTTATCCAGGATTACTCTGTGCCAGGCAGCTCTCTGAAAGCTGGTGATGCTGGGGTGACTGCAGATAAGTCCAGGGAAGCATCTTGGAGGAGATGACTTGAATGATGAGAAGGAGGTAGACATGGAGAGGTCTGGGGAAAGCGCCTTTCCAGGCAGGAGGGATTGTAAGTACAAAGGTCTTGAGGTGGGAGTGGTCCTGGCTTGCTGGAGGAACAGTGGGAAGGTTCCTCAGGCTGAAACAAAGAGAACATGGAGGTTGTGATGGAAAATGAAGCCAGAGAGACAGTCAAGCCAGATCAGGGAGGGCCTCCTAGTCCTAGAAAGAAATTGGCTTTTATTCCACTTCGAATGGAAGACCCTGGATGGTTTTAAACAGCACAGTGGTGTGATTGGATTTATGTTTTTAAAAGCTCTTTCTGGTGCTGGGTAGAGAGTAGCCTGAATGGGAAGGAGGAGGCCTGTTTGGAGGTTTCTGCGTGTGGGTGCTGGAGCATGGCTAGGGCCAGCGTGGTGGTGGGACTCCCCATGTGCTGTGGAGTTAGCGCTAACAGGGATTGCTGGCAGGTGCGGGTGAGGAGCGAGGCATCAGTGTGACTAGCATCAGCAGGAATGTCAAACCCCACGACAAAGATGGGGTGAGGCCAGGGAGAGCCAAGTTCTATTTCGTTCATGTTGAACTTGAGAAGCTTGTTAGCCATTCAAGGGAGATGTCAAGTAGGTAGATGGACCAATGATTCAGGTAATCAGGGGTGAGGGGCCCCAACTGTAAATCTGGGTGTTGTCAGTACACTGATGGTGTTTAAAGTCAGATGGATGAGAACACGCTGGGAGATGCATGCAGATTTGGAGGGATGTCACGGCATCTTCCTCTTGCTCTGCCAAGCAGGGCTTCCACTGGCACCTGGACAGTTTTGCAGGAGACACTGTCTTGGGTTCCAGCCATCCTCTTCTCCTGGAGACAGGGGTCTCCTCCCATTCCTGATAGGAGCCGAGCTTGGGTAGGGTGCCTCTGGCATGCAGGAGGTGGGGGAGGGTAGAGGGAGGAGCCCACTGGTTTGGTCTGAATCTCTTCAGCGTTAAGGGGCCTAACCCAGCACCCCAAGGGGAACTGGAAGCTTTTCTTCAGGCCTTTCCCTATAAGTTCCCCTGCTGCTCTGAGCTTAGAAGGAAGTAATAGAGAGGAGCTAGAGAAGAAGAGACTGAGGGAGGGCAGCAGATGGCATGGGAGGGCTGTCAAGGGGGCCAGTAGAACCAGGGGAGCTGGGAAGGGAGAAGGAAGGAAAGGACATAGAGAAAGAAAGTTAAAAAAAAAATAAAGCAGATATTCTTTTTTTCCCCTCTAGTGCTGGTATAGGCAACTAGTTCCTTTTCCTACCTAGGAAGTAAGCACCAACCCTGATCTCTTAAGAGTGGCCTGAAGCTTTGTGACAAGGTCAGTCATCCTGTGGACACCTGCCTCCAGCCAGGAACTTGACCTACTCTCTCAGCTCCACTCTACCCTGCAAATAGGTTGCACACCTGCATTTCACAGATGACAGATCTGAAGCTTGGAGGTTTACCGGTCTGCCCAAGGTCAAGGGTGTCTGGAGTGGTGGGACTGGGGCTCGAACATCAGCCTGCCAGATGGCAAGTACAGGCCCTGTGCTTTCCCCAACCTCTTATTGGTTTATTTTTCTCAGCAGCTAAGCCCACATTCTTGAAAAATTCAGATTTATTTATTTATTTTTTTAAGATTTATTTATTTATGCGTACAAGAGCTGGGGCACAGGCCAGAGGTGTGGGGACTGAGAGGACCCACCAGAGACAGAGTGGGGAACAGAACAGGCAGATGGACTGAAACACACTGCCGAGGGCAGCTGCAGGTGAGGCAGGAGAGGTCTGCTGCGCTATGTGGGTCACCCACCTGAATGGCAGCAGCGATCGAACTCGTGGTACAGTGGCTGCGGTTTGCTTCATAGTGCATTGCTTAACCCACTGCGCCACCAGAGAGGCCTTGAAAAATTCAGATTTATTAGAAACTATTGTTCCTGAAGCTCTGTGAGGTGCTGCATTAGTGCCACACACGCTCAGACAGGGCGGCCGGCTCTCCCCAAGTCTCCCAGCCAGCTGGAGACGGAGTTCTGCAGCAAAGCCTGCACGTGCTCTATTGCATCTCTGGCCCCCAAGCCCTCTCCCTGGTGGACACAACTGTTGGCAGCTGTAGTCCCCTAGCTGGGGTTGGCAACAGATGGCCTTGGGTTCCTGGGACAGTTCCAATTTTAAATGTTCTCTCTGGTTGTCAGACAAATGTACTGCTTTTTAGTTCAGAAATTATGGAGCACCTTATGCATGGCTATAAATCCTGTCAATGCTTACAGGTGCTGGCCCAGAAAGGTATGGCCTTAGAAAGACAGGTTTTAAAAGGCTGGTTAAGAACTAGGATTGGGCTCTGAATGGGCTTTGGAAGGGTTGTCAATAGAAGTTTACCCCTGTCCAAAACTTCACAAGGTCTACAGGAGACATGCCAGACCTGTTGAGAAAGATTTAGCAGGATAAGAATTATTGTTCTGCTTATACAGGTGAGGACATTAAGACTCATAGAAGTGATGCACTTGCCCAGCTCTGGGCAAGTCAGAGATGAAGGTAGAAGTAGAAGCTGGGTTCTGCAACTCTTGGCTCAGTGTTGTCTCCACTACCCCATCCTCAAAAGGAAATACCTTGGTGTAGGTCCAGTAGGAATGCTGTGTACAGTCACCTGGGCTGTGCACTGCACAATTTCCATTCATGTTGCCAGTGTCCGTGAATTCAAAAGTGCCCACAGAATTGTGCAGCACCACTCTGGGTCCATCTACTGTGTTCCTGCTTGCACTCTTTCCTGGCACTTTTATAGGTGCTGCAGGAAGGATGCCCACTCCTTGTCCCCAGAAGTAGGTACGATGACTCCAGCACAGTGTTTGTAGTCTTGTTCAGGCTACATTGAATCCACTCCAATCCAATAACCATGCTACCAGGTGTATGGTCCCTTTTCATCTGCTCACTCAGCTCTCTTAGGGTTAGGACTGGAGAGAGGTGGGTTTGGGCCTCTGGGGAGACATGATCAGCTGAGGTTTCACATTTAGGGCTATTTCCTCCTCATAGTCCCTCAACCTCCACATGCATCCCCAGAATTAACACTATAGCATGAGTTCTTCTAAATATGACACATCTGCTCCTCTTGTGCAGGGAGGGAGAATTTATAGGTGAGAAACCAGCAGACTGATCTCCACTCTGCTCCAGTGGTCAGGCTGCCGCTGATTGATGTCCCGTGCAGCGCACAGCCTGGACGGCTTTTTATAGGCTCCACCTGCCTTCCCATAACTCAGGAGGGAGGCTGTAAATCTTTAGGGGTGGCACAGCAATCCTCTGTGAGCACAGCCACCTGGAGTTCCTGGCAGGTCCCTCTCGCCAACTCCACATCTCATTGTCAAGGCAGTTGTGAGCAGAGAGGATGTGCCCAGAACAGGGACCCCGGAGATCTGGCCAGCTCAGAAGCTCCAGACTGGAAGGGGCTTCTAAAGGTTACTCGGTCTGACAAATGTTCAGCCTCTGCATTCCTTCTGCGGATGGGGTGTTCACTATCCAACAGCCCATCCGCCTTTGGGGAGTTCCTTCATTTCAGTTCACAAGCTCTTCTTTCAAGCTGGAAACCTTTGCATTTTATTTCTCTTCCTTAGGGTCAGACAGAAGAAACCTAAAGATAGAGTATAATGGTTGTGTTTAACTTCTCTGCTAGCTTCAGAACCCAGCTCATTTAATTTTCCCTATAACAAATCAGTTTTATATAACAAAACATGTTCTAGTGGCTTAATATTAAATCTGGATGCAATGAAGCTGGATGGGAGGACGTAGGCCATCTGCTTTTCTCCCTCCTGCCCCTGCTGCCCACCACAGATGTGACAGTCACAGGGAAGATGGGTGGCTATAAGCTCTGACACCTGTGCCTCAGTGTGCCCTTTGTTCTAGCTTCTGTCGAATCCAGTGGTTTTCAAATGTTAGCACACATGAACATTGTTACAGGGTTGTGTTCAACCATATATATAAATCTTGGAGGGTGATTTAAGAGATTTGCAAAGGTAGGAGTTAGTCATTCTGGGTCTATCCTGTAGATACAGGAGGTATAGTTGTTATTATTAAACTTCTTTTTGGTCTTTTCTCCTAGCAAAAAAAAATTAAAAATGTTTCCAAGGGTAATTATGACTATATATACACACAATGTTTCTTTTACATGATGACTTTTGAACTTAATCTTTACCCACGATGTGATTCTATCATGTTTTGTTTTAAAATTCATTTCCCTTCTTTTAAAAAAAATTTCCTTTTTCCCCCTTTTCTGCTGAGACATAATTTATCAGCAGTAAAACATATAAATCTAATGCCACAAGAGCTACAGGAGCAAAGTGCTCCCCTCTGCTGATAGATGGGCTGATAGATGAATTTTTACAAATGGATGTACTTGGGTGGCCCTCCCCACACCCATCAAGATGTAGAATATTTTTATTACTCTGACAGATTACTCATGCCACTTCCCAGTCAATGCCATTTTCTGTCCCAGAGATGATTTTCATCTGTTGCTTCTATTGCCATTAGCTCTGCTTGTTCTTGAACCTTGTCTGAATGGAATCATCCAGTTAGCACTCTGCATCTGCCTTCTTGAGCTTGATGTAATGCCATGTTGTTACCTGTGGCAATGAACCCATCTTTTATATTGCTGTATAGTATTCCCAAAGTTACACAATTTAAAGACAATGATTGTGGACCATTCTCTCTCTTTTTAAGTCTAAATAATTGCTGTTGTGATAAAGTATACCTTACATAAAATTTACCATTTAACCATTTTTAAGTTCGGTGGCATTAGGGTACATTCACTTTATTTTACACCCATTACTGCCAATGGGCCGTTCTCTATTAAAAATGAGTTGTCTGGTTGTCTCCTAACTCCTCTTCTTGTCTCACACCTTACTTCTCAGGAGGTCAGTGCTGATGCCTGATCTCTGTTCCCCTAGCTCCCCTGGCATTTACCACAGTGTAGTTCAGTGTTTTCACATTGTGGACTGTGAATGGGCCATAGCATCAATTGGGCCCCAACTCACATTTAAAAAATAAGGAAGTAGAAAATAATAGAGTGTCTATATGTGGTAAAGGTAGTAGAGCTTTGTGGAACTTTAGTTTCTATTTCACGCGTCCATGCATATACATATTTGTGTGTAGCAGCAGGCATTTATCAGCTTTCTTGCTTCATACTCCCTACTTCTTTCCTGGTGTCATTGCTGGTGTTGATGATATGTGAGGGCACTTGTGTATTTCCCAGATCCAGAGATTGTTTCATAATAGATGCTCCCTGAATATTTGCAATTAAGAGAGAGAGTGCATGAGTGTCCTTCCAAGTGCCTGCTCCTCCAGCTCCCTAGATTCTTCCTCAGAGAGTGACCTCAGGTGTCCTCAGCCTGACCTCAACCCCGGGTGGACTCTCCTTGCCTGTCTTTTTGACTTGGACTCCGGCCTCCAGCAAAATCTTGTTCAACCCTCGCAGGGTTGGGTGCAGCTGCCCAACCCTCCTTTAAAATGTGTCCATTAAGAAGTAGATGGAGGTGGCACTGTTAGCTTTTCAAGTGAACACATCCTTCTGTTGAGTTCCCTGCCATGAAATGCTCCTGGACTTTCTTTGCTCACCTGGCTGCTGCATCTTTCCCTATCCAGGGCTGTGCTGTTGATATTTTGGATCGAAAGTGTAGCCCCTTACATCCATCTGTTACATTTCATCTCCTCTCATTCAGTTCGTTGCTCCAGCCTGTCAGGATCTTTTGAGATCCTCATCCGACTCTGTCACATTTCATGTTATTCAAGGATCTGCGAGGCTGTAGTACAGGTGTTTGTGGAAGTCGTCGAGAAGTAAGTTGAAGAAACTAAGCCTGGATGGGGGGGCAGCCCTGTGACCCAGGGCCACAGACCGACCTCAGGAGGGTGGGGCTCTCCTTGTCAGCCTGCGCGGGCTGCCTCTTCTTTGCCTGGACCGCTCCTCCCCCAAACCTGTGTGGCTGTCCCTCTCCTCCTCTAGGACCTCATCTTTTCGCTGAGGTCTTCTAGACCATTTTGTTTCAAGTTACAACTCCCTCTCCCAACTCTGGCATCCCATGACCCCTTCTTTGCTTCCATGTTTGCTGTAATACTTATCGCCACATAATATATACTTTATCTGTCTGTCTGTCTAATTTTAATTGAGGTAACATTGATTTACAACGCTCTATTTGATTTAGAGGAAGTATTTATTCTCTTAATAACTTTTTCTCTCCCACAAGAATAGAGGTGCCTCTAGGTCAGAGGGGTGCATAGCTGTAGTAGTGTGTTGTGTGTGTGTGTGTGTGTGTCCTTTTAGTGCTTAGTGAGTACTTCTTGAATGAGTAAGTGACATTACTAATTATATTTCTATCTCACCCACATGGACGTGTGTCAGCACAGAGTTCAACTGCAAATAAGAGACTTCCCCACACTCATACACACCACCAATGTGAATATTTTATACAAATAGAGGTATTTATTTCTCACATGGCACAATTTCTGGTGGTTGAGTAGTGGAGGCTGGCAAAGTGGCTCCACTGAGTCCTTAAAGGGCCAAGCTTTTTATCCCCTTTGACTCTGCCATGCTTGGCCATTTCCTCATGGTTACAAAGGAGCTTCCACACCCTCAGGCATCATCACATCTATGTTCCAGGCAGGATGTGGGAAGAGAAGGAGGCTTTCCTTCATAAGGCTCTGTCCTGGTGTTTAGAAGCGTTCTCGCTAGCCTGTTTCTTGATACACGGCCTCACCAAAGTAGTGACATTGCCCCCTCCCACCAATCACTGGCCAAGGGCGATGAGATCACCAATCTTATCTCATCTTTTGGGGCTGGTGCTTCTCTTAAGGTGAAAGAGTCTCCATCCATCATATAAGCAAATTGGAGTTCCATTAGCAGAGAAAAATTGGGGAGAGGAATGGCTGTATCATGAGAGATGTTGAAAGTCTTTCAGAAGATTCCTCAGGCTGTCTTCTGCCTTTTCCTAATCTGGAAGAACTGTGGTTGGTCTAACTGGCATTGTCCTCGAGGAGCCGGTATTAGGTCCTGGTGACCACTGTGCTCTTCTTGGGACTCACTGGCTTTCTTATACTCACCTTCTGGAATCCAACCCAGGAGGGAGGTTCTGGTAATTCTTCTTGTCAAAGCTCTACCCAAAGGACACCACTCACCAAGGCCTGTGACAGGACCCACCCTGTGGCCTGGCATGTCACCCTGGTTCCTCTAGGACCAGGACCCAGGACTCAGATCTGCATCTTGCCCCTTCTGTCCTCTTATGTACTGTGAGGTCACTGAGCATCCAGCTGTGCAGGGGTGTGTCTGGATTGTTAGGAAGGTGAGTCTAGAGTGCCCACAGTTGCAGAACAAATCCGAACCCTGAAAAACAGAAGGGTTTCATCTCCAAACTTTAAAAGGATGGATTTGAAGCATCATCAGTGACCCGAGACCTTAGGACAGGGGATGATTCATTCATTCCTGGTGTTCTTAGTCCTTATTGGGCTCTGGGGCTCCTGGGAACAGCTCCAGGGCTGGGGAGGATGGGAAGAAGTGTTTCAGGATAGACACAGTGGATACCGGCATCAGCTGTCAGGTGGAGAATGGGACCCACTGGGCATTGTCCAGCCCCTCCGCCCCCATCACTCAGATGATGCTCTCCAGAGCCTCATGCCTTGTACAATGTTGTCTTCACTCCTTGACGATGGAGGGTTGGGCTCGTCTCTGGAAGTAGTGAGTTTCCCATCACTGAGTATGTTTACGTAGAGACGCTGCATCCAGTGGGCTGGAGTATTTCAGGCAGGTTCTTGCAGCTGTGTGGAGAAATGCTCCTTGCTGTAGAAAGAATGCAGGCTGCTAACTCCATGGCCTGGGTTCTTCTAGCTGTAGCACCTGGTGCTTGTGGGTCTTGGAGCAAATTTTTCAGCTCTCTGATCTTTGGCTCTCTCATCTAGAAAATAGGCAGAGTTGAGAAGGTATAGGGTGGAAGACTTAGAAATATTTAGAAATTGGAGCTGTTTGTCTGACCTTATTTGAAACATGGGCTCTTGCTTGAGTAGGGAGTGCCATAGAAACAGACCTCTCTCTGAAGGGTGTTTTAGCACTGAAAGTGAAGGGAATGTTTGAGGAGCAGTGATTTTTCTGCTATTTATCTTATGGGAGCTGATGGAGCCCATGCTTATTAATTATTTTTTTAAAGGTTTACTTATTTATGCATACAAGGGTAGGGTGCAGGCCAGAGGTGCGGGTGTGTGTGTGAGAGGATTCACCAGAGACAGAGTGGGGAGCAGAACAGGCACTGAAATACACTGAAATACACTGCTGAGGGGAGCAGTGGGCAAGACAGGAGAGGTCTGCTGCGCCATGTGAGTCAGTCCCTGACTGGGGATTGAACTTGTGCTGCAGTGGCTGCAGCTAGCTTCACAGTGCTGAGACTTAACCCCTTGCACCACCAGGGAGGCCCCAAGGTCCGTGCTTGTTAAACTTGGCTGCCCATCAGGACCCTGGAGCCACAGTCCAAGGCTGGCATCCTGGGCTCCTGCTCTGGATCCAGAGCAGGAACCTGGACCTTCTAAAGTCTCCTTTCCCCTATGTCACCCCAGGCGATTCTGTTATGCAGTCAGGTCCAGGAGCCTGATCCAGAGGTGGGGTGCAAAGGGCTGTCACTCCCCAAGGGAAGCAGCTGTTGCCAAAACCTGGCAGCCCTCAGTCCTGTTTTTAGTCCAAGGGGCAGAGCAGACAGACTTTGGGGACGTGGCTAGGCTATTCCAGGTGATTCCATCTGCTGGGAAGAAGGGGCTGTGTTTCATGAAGCCTGCCTTTGGAGAAAGAGAATTTTCAAATGGTTGGCTGCAGTTAGACCAAATTTCACTGGCTTTCCACACAAAGCTCCTGACTATTGACGCTGCACACAAGGAATTCCTGTGGGTGACGCCACCTGGGGACTTGCCAAGTCCCCTACAGTCCTTCTAGTTAGGGGGACAAAGAAGATGCAGTGCTTGAGAGTGACAGTGTAGATATTAAGTTCCTTTTCTGGCAATGTATTTATCAAAAACGAATCTTTGGAATCTGCAGCCACACGCATTTTCAGCCCATTTGCAAGTCGTTCACTCAAGCAAGTATTTCATCCAACAAATGGGAAAAGCTGTGTCTCACCCAGAGAGCAAAACATTTCAGAGGAGCAGCAGCGGGAGGTACACCCGTGGATTAATTTAAAATAAAATCCTATTCCTGTGTTCCCATTACTACCTTGGAGGTCGGCGTGTATGTACAACCTCACACCCCTCTTTCATTTAAAATTTAAAAAAAAATACTTTGCAACAAAACTTTAACCTTCCTTTTAGAAAACGGCCCAAAGGTCAGAGCTGTGCTCCTGTAGATTTCCTGGGCTCAGCTGGGAACTGATTAAAGCTGCCAGCCCTGGCTTGTGAGCTTTGTCAGAGACAACTATAGAAATTCTTTGTTATTCACTTTGCTGTGTATTATAAATATATTTATCTTCCTCTGTCAGGCATCTGCAGGACAGGTGCTGGGGTGCTGGGAGTCCCGCTGAAGTGCTTCCAGCAATAGTGCAGGGGGTGGGGACAGATGGCAGGAGATTCCAGACCCAGGGGTGCTGCCGGGTGGTGGTTGGTGACATCGGGGGACTGGCACAATGCCTTACACATCGTAGGTGCCCACCCCCTTAGGAATGATTTCCTGTGGCCGGTATGGTGGGATCTGGTTGCTGCCGTGACACACGACGTGGGGTGACCGACGGGCGTGATGGTGGGAGAGGACACTTGCGCCTCTTCCCTCGCTCTGACAAGTTCCAGCCGAGTTGGCTATTCTTTTTCTCATTTATTCTGTTCTGCCAGTTGGGAGCAGATGAGCTGGCTCGCTTGGGGGCCTGAGCGGGAGGGTGGCAGCGTCAGTCTGTGGAGATGGCACTGCATGTGGCAACACATGCCTGTCTCTGTACATGTGTTCTGGCACAGGGCTTGTCAGGTGACTCCGATCCCATCTATTCCTGTCAAATATGTGAACGAGGTGTGGACTCGTTTCTACTGATGGGGAGTCATAAGGCTCCAGGAGGTTTAAGACTTTGCCATAGTCACAGGATCTGGAAGGGGTACGGGGCTGGCCCAAGGTCTGTCCTCCGCTGACCCCCTTTCTCTTTGGCATGTGAAGAAGGGAGGGAGCCTTGTGAGGCAGGAGCTCACACTGGCAGCCTCTGACTCATGGCCTAATGGGAGGGATGGGGCTGGGCCTTAGTGGGGTCCCCTTCACTGCCCCCGGCTCTGCATCCTTGGGCAGATTGCTTCCTCTGGCTGAGCTCTCTTCTCCAGATACAGGCTTTGTCGTGTGGGAATAGAGCACACCCTGAACACAGGATGGGATTAGACAGAGGTGAGGACCAGGGGTCATGTTCTCACGCCCTTGCTGATTCCCTCGAGTCAGGTGGCCTCAAGCAGCATCTGTTAGCCAAAGACCACTCCCTAATGTATCGCTTCAGCCTTGGCTTTGTCCATGGACTCCAGACTTGCGTTTCTACCTTCCTCCTCAGTCTCTCCGTGTGGATGTCTAGTAGACACCTGAAGTTTAACACGCCAAACCTGATCCCCACCCCAGCCTGCCCCTCCTACAACCTTCCCTATTTCATAGACTCAGACCAAGAAACTGAAGAGTCATCCTTTATTTCTCTCCTTCTCTCACATCCCTCATCTCAGCTCTCAGCAAACTGTTGATTTTTCTTTTGATATGTAGTCCAAATCTGATTTCCTCCCCCACCTCCACTGCTTCCCCTGGCACAGCCACACCATATCTCACCTGGCAGTTGCCTCCCCACCGACCCCCCCAGTTTCTACCTTCCCTCCATTCTGACCTGCTTCCATGGTGACCACAGCTTTTCCAAGCAGTGATGGAGGAGGGTGGTGGTGCCCCAGAGTAGAGCAGGGCTTGCTCCTTCCCACCTGGGACCCCTTGAGGAAGATGTCGGAGCAGATGTCTTGTGCTTGTCCCTGCTTTGGGGACACCTCTGGTGCCCTCAGCCTGTGTGGCCTGGACTCCCAGATTCTCCCTGCTGGCAGTGGTTCAGAGGCCCTGAACCAACTTACTGCTCAGTGTGTGAATCTTCTCACAGCAGCCCTGGAGGGGATCTTGCAGGTTCGGCTCAGACACCCTAACTGCCAGGATCTCTAAGCCTGGCCGGTTGACTGCTTCTAGCATCTTCTGCATGCTGGTCCTATAGTACTCAGTGGACTGTTTGAGACTAAGCACCAGTCCTTACGACAACACCACCTCTTCAGATTGCAGAATCAGAGCTCCAGCAGCGTCTCCCCAGCACCTTGGGGGTCACTGGTTCCAACACGCACGGAGCCTCATGCTGCACGGCCCAGGCCTCTCTGAGAGACAGACACGATCGGTGGCCCATGCTGCACCCCTTTGCTCTGCCACTTCTCCCTGCGTCAGACCAGGGACGAGGAGAAAATGCTGCTCCCTGTGTCAAGGCTGCTCTGGCCCTTGTTTGGTGTCCTCTGTGCTCTCTGGCTGTGCACCCCATCCCCTTCCAGTCCCCCTGCCTTTAAGCTCCCCAGCTGTCGACTAAAACAGGAAACGTGAGTCCTCTCTGGTGTGAGGCGCTCACGATGGGCCGGAGCTCCAATCTCCGATCTCTGGTCTCTAGAGGTTCTTCCAGCCTCTTTCCTGTTCCCCTCTCCCTGCCTTCACCTTGAGGCTGATATGGGCAAAGTCTTTGGCCGAGGGGCTCTCCCCTGCGGTCCTGCCTCTGAGCTTTTGCCGAGAAAGGGTACATGGCTGTGCATCACCACCACCTGATGACAGCACAGGGCGGTGACCTGTGACTGGGGCTGCGCTCTGGTGACAGACCAGCGCAGTGAGCACTGAATGGGTTGGGGTCACAGGCAGGTCCTGCCCCTAAGTCCCACTTGAACCGCCCCATTTTCACACCTGTCACACTGTCATCTTAGTGATCTCTTAGCAGATGTGATCTCTTAGAGATATGATGTGGCTGTGCCAGGGGAAGCAGTGGAGGTGGGGGGAGGAAATCAGATTTGGACTACATATCAAGGTGGATCCCTTCCACCTCTAACACTGGACTCTGCAATTCTGATTTGGCCCCTGGGTTCCCCTGTCAGAGAACTTAACACTTCCCTGGGGAAAGACTGCGATGGGGAGTTTCCATGGGAGTAAAGAGAGAGAGGGGGCCAGAGAGACAGAGACAGACAGAGGCACTGAGATACTTCATGCTGGTTGGCAAACAGCTGAGTTGCTCCCGCAGGCCCCCGAGCATCAGCATCCCAGGCTCTCCCAGGACTCTCCCCCACTGAGACCACATCGAGGTCCGCTGACTTAGAGGGTCCTTGGTCAGTCCCTCAGCCCTCCCCAGTTGTTCAGATTTTAACCGTCACTCCAATTGTGTGTCTTTTTCTGGCAGATTCCAACAGAAAGGCAGCATTTTTGAGGCATCTCTGTTTCTCACGTCCCCCCAGCACTTTGCCTCATATTCTAGGAAAATAAATATGATCCTGGTAAATAAAAATTAATAACCACGTCTTTATGCCAGGGAGTTGGAGGCAGCCTAACATCACAATCCTTTTAAAATCCCTGGATTGTTTACAACCCAGATGTTGACAGACGCTAGATTGGGTATTTGAGTCCGTGAGCTTTTCCTTTCCTCTTTTCCCTGAAGACCCTGTGTGCTGATTAATTCCACAGCCCCTTGGCTTTGGGGGCAAACCCTGTTTGCCACTGATTCCAGAGGAGATGGCTCTGAGCCAGGCGGACTTCAGTGCAGCGAGATGGAGAGAGAGGGAGGCGGGAGGGAAGAGAACGGAGCTCACAACAGTTCAGGTGTTAAACTACCGAGGTGGAAAATTGCTCTGACAGTTATGATGTTGTTGTTTTGGGTAGCGGGGGTTACACTATCATTTACTCCGGCCACGCCTGCTGGTGCTACTGGCTTGTCTCACACAAAGGGGCTCATCACGAGGTGTCAGAGCAGGAGGGTTGCTTGTTGTGGGAGAAGCAGGCACTGGGGCACTAGTGGGTCACCCAGTTCCAGGGGTGGCTGTCCTCTGGGGCTGGCGGGTGGCTGAGCGTCATTCCCTCGAGTTGCTGATAGCCACTACCGGAACCAGAACTGGACTCAGAGCCAGAACTGGACCCAGAGCCAGAACTGGACCCAGAGCCAGCCAGTGAGAGAAGGAGGGGACCTGGCATTTAGGGAGCACCTTGCATGGGGCAGGCCCTGTGCCAGGCACTTGCTATGCCTGGGCTCCCGTGACCTATCTGCCACTTGGCGGGTGAGGTGACTGAGGCTTGGAGAGAAGATGCAGATTGCCCAGGAAGCAAGAGCAGCAGCAAAAACAGAACAGGAGCTTGAGTCCACTCTCTGGACTCCAGAGCCCCAGATCCATTTCTTCTCAATGCCCAGGGGCCTCCTGCAGCCTAGGTGAGAAGTGGCTCCTCTACCTGGACACCCCTGGGGGCCAAAGAGACGAAGTGCTTCTTGACATCACACCATGGGCATTTCATCAACCCAGACTGAACCTGCTTCACTCTTCTCATCTGCCCATCCACTCAACCACCTGTTTGCTGCAAGTCAGCCACCAGTGTTGTGGGGAATATGGAGGCCAAATAAATCAGGGCCCGGTCCCCTGAAGAACCGAAAGCCTGGGCGGAAAGCAGCAGGCCTGAGTGTGAGAGGACAGTGTCTGTGTCAGAGACTGTGGGGTTGGGTGGGGGGAGGAAGGGGGTGTCCTGGTGAAGAAGGGGAGGAGGAGTGCTGCATTAGGGCTGGTGTGTCCAAAGAGGATGGGCTGTGGGCAGGGCAGGAGTCTCCTTGGGAAGGAGTGATCTCCTCTGAGGCCTGATGTCCTCTGGCATGGCCTGTGCCTGGGGGGACCCAAGACCTGGGGCCCAGACCACTGCTGCCAGCTGGGCTCACTGGCCCCCGGGCTGTGCGCTATTCATAAATGATGGGGACAGGCCGTCCGCAGTGGGGTGTCCTATTTCAGGCATGTGCGCCCCTCAGCCTGCATTCTCCTGTCAAAGACAGGGAGATTTCCAGAAGTCATTGGTTCTCTCCGTGCAGACAGCAAACACAGGACTGGTCCAGGGGGTGCATGGCCGCGTGCACCTCTGTCCTGAGGAGCGAGGACTTGGGCAGGACAAGCCTCGTCCCACCCTTCCAGGGTCCTAGGTGGGGGCTGTCAGCTGGCAGGTCCGTCCAGGTCCCTGGGTTACCAAGCTGCAGGATACTTGCTACATTTTCTCCTTTGGAAAGTGATGCCGGGGATGACTTACACAGCACAGACAAGTCCCATGTCGGTGGAAGTAGGGTGGGGAGGAAGTGAGGGTCTCGGGTCTGACCCCTGCATTGAGTGACTCGTGATCTTGGTGTCTTTATTCTGTCTTTGAAAAACAGAGGTGCTCCTTGGAGCCCTTCTACCCCATGTGAGCACTAAAGATGCCTTGAAGGGTAGGTGACTTGAGACGAAGTGGGTTTCTGTTAAGCAAATGGGGGTACCAAGACACAGAAACCACTCACCCATCACCTCACATCCCTAGTGATGGGCGCGCATTTCCTGGAGGACTGAGCAGCATCCAAGCTGAACTAGGAGCATCCTCGGCTTCCTGAAGACTCCACGTAGCAGGCAGGGGGCTGTTAAGTCTGGGTGCTCAGGGCCTGGCTCTCGGGAGGCAGGTGGGTAGCAGTATCGTGCAGCTGCATCTGCCTGAACCCTCCTCACTCTGCCCTGGGCCAGGCCACTGTGTCTCTCAGTGCCTGTGATTGCTTTTGGGATGGGTGCAGGCTCCGACAGAGGAACATCTGGGGAGCAATGGGGTGAGGCGGTACCGACCCCTACACTCCTCTTATCCTATCCTCCCAGAGCCTGCTCTCTGCCCTGCTGTGAGTGGAGCTGGGAGTTTTCCTCCTGGCCCCTGGGGAGAAGGGGAGGTGGACGTGGAGCTGAGGATGGCTCTCCCTCAGCTGCTAGGAGCAGTTCTCCATTGGGATCTGGGGACGTCAGCCATACCTAATGACCTCTTCTCCCTGGGAGAGGCGTTTGCTGTAGGAAATAGGACATTCTTGAGTGAGCAAGAGGGGAAACCGAGGACTTCAGCAGACTAAGAGGTTGAGATTTTTCCCGAATAAATCTAGGGATATCAGCCCAGAAAGAGTAGTGATTACCTGAGGTGGTGACCTCCCTTGATAGGTTAAGAAACCCAGGTCCAGAAAGGGATGATTGTCCACGATTGGTGACAGAGCTGGCCCAGAAGCCAGTGTTCCAGGGCACTTTGTTCTGAGTCCCTGCCTTCCCTATGGAGAGTGCAGTCCAGGTCGTGAGGCCTTGCTTTTCCTGGGGACTCCCAGACTGTGCAGTGGTGGTTTGGGGGGGCCAAGCAGGTTGGCTCCTTTCTCTGCCCTGACTTCTTTTCTAGACTTGGAGGAAACCTAGGGCGGGAGACCTTTCTCTGAAAACCTAGATCAGGGTTCTGTGGTTTCCTGCATGTAGCCTACGTTTTAGGGGATACCCTAGCTCATTGGGATATCCGCTCCTACTTGGGGAATTGCAAGTAGATCAAAGGTGTGAGGCTAGACACTGCTGAAATATTCCCAATATGTTCCCTGACCTGCAGTACATCCCTTCCTGTCCTGTGACTCTTTCCCAACTTCTACCAAATAACAAAGCAGGTGCTGGGGACAGGAGGAACGGGACAGATTCTCTGACAGCTAAGTCTTCATCCCCACTTCGCCAGGAGCAAGGAGCGTGACTTTGGAAAGTCCCTTCCTCTCTTTGAGCCTCCATCTCCCTATTTAGAGAAAAAGGGGGGGGGCTGGATTATGAGTCAAGGTTGTTCCTGCCCTCATTTCCTAAGAGTCTAACAGATTCCCAGCTGAACCACTTCATTCATCCGTTCACTCATTGTTTCATTCTTTCCATCAACAAACCTCTGTAGGATGTCTACTATGTGTTAGTCATCCTCCTCTCAGGCTTTGGCCTGCCCACCTGGGGCCAGGGAGATGGGCTGTCTGAGGTTACATGTCACCTCGCTGTGGGGAAGAGCCCCCCCTCACAGGCTCTGCCACTCCTGAAACAAAATTTATTCTCCCAGGAAGTCTTCATTCTGAGTTGTTCCCCTTCTCCAGTAATTAACATTACATGTCATTAACAGTCAGGGAACATTGTATGATCAAAGACAGCATAATTTGTAGCAAGATTCTGAGAAAAAGCACAATATTTGTTAATTATGTGATTGATTCTTGGGGTCTGGATTGCCCTAATTATTCTCGATCCCAACTGGACCCTGCCATGCCCTCCAGGCTGGCTTTGAACTGCTGCCCTCCCTTGGGTGGCCCAGCCTGCTGCTCTGGGGCTTCTGGGAGCACAGCTTTCAAAGGGATCAGAGAAGCTTTGTCTCCCTGGAGCCACATGAAAGGGGGAGTTGGTTGGGACGTGAGGGCGCCTTCTCCCAGCCTCCTGAGGAGCTCTGACTGAGACAACGAGTGAAATGTAGCATCTTGCTTTAATTAGCCAGATGCTGTTCATTGACTTCTTGGGGGCTCCAGTGGGCACTGCTTCAAGGGAGTGGACCCCCTTCTAGGCCCAGGGCCACTTGCTGCTTCTGAAGAACACAACACTGGGTGGTACCCCTGAGGCCTGATGGGGATGGAGAAACTCCTGGGGAGGGGACAGCAGTGGAGTGTCTGGGGGAACCTCCCTGCCTGGCTCAGACTGCTAAGTGGGATGGTGTCTCTCTGTCAGTGGCATAATTACAAAATGATGCTTGTTTCTTAATCGGCTGTATTTATGAGTGGGCCTGGCTCCCTCCTTCTTGTCGTTGAATCCTGCAATTAACCTTTGTAAGTGTGTGACAGTTAGCTTCCCACTCAATGAGTTTTGTCTGAGCCCCAGTAGGCTGCATTCTGAGTAGTGACAATGGGTGGGGTGTGGTCGGCCAGCTCAGGAAGGTCCCTGGGGGTGGGAGCAGAGGGCTGTTTGTCTAACTGGAGAGATGTGTGCACTCCACCACCAATAATACTTTTAAAAAATTCCCACAGTTCCCCAACTCATTTAATCCTCACGAAGACCCCTTGAAGGTAGTCCTGTTCGTACCCCCACTTTACAGATGGGAAAACTGAGGACTGGAAAGATCAGAAGATTGTCCAGGTCACGAGGCCAGTCAGAATGTGGGTTGTGGACCTGTCACCCACACAAGGTTCTCCTGAATGACTTTCAGGGCATTTTGGAGCACTGGCTGATGCTGACCAGCCGTTCCCTGTCAGTGGTGCTCCCGGATGCCTTGTCTTGGTTGTAGTTTCCTGGAGAGAGAGGTGAGGGTGAGAAGGACTCATGAGTGAGAGCCCAGCGCAGAGGGGAGACAAGGAGGCTGAAGGAGCTACTTGCGTTTGGGCACAGACGCGCCCCTCCTCCTGTCCCAGGCAGCTGCCCCTCCTCTTGCCAGCCTTCGCAGCATCCCTTGCAGCTCTGCAGGCTGAGCCCTGGGGTACTTGGCCAGGGCCGTCCCACTGCACATGGCAGAGCCTTGTCCAAGAGCAGCCATTGTTTACTGAACCCCTGTGAGCGTGAGGCAGTGGCGTGGTGCCTGCCTCAAGCAGCTCTGTGCTAACATGTCAGGGAGGTCAGATCCTGACACTTCCCGAGGCAGGGAACACACACAGGCACACGGCTCCAGACCCACCCACAACCCCGCCACCCGCCAGTCCCACCCTCATCAATAGCTAGGCCAGGAGAGATGTACAGGGAGGGACTGCCAGGCCTTCCCTCTGGAGAGGGCTCTGGGTGGGCCGGAGGGAGTAGTGGTGAGGAAGGGTGGCTGAAGGGCCTGTGGACCCAGTGTGGATCACACCTGGGGTGGGCCTGGACTTAGCTGGTGTGGTCCAGAGATTTGGCTGTAAAGGACATCATCGTGCCCCAGGCCTACTACAGCAGCTCCCCCCTCCCCCCCCCATTCTGCCTATCCAACCCTGACCCGTCTGATTCTCTCTCCTGTCCGTGGAGATTGCTTAATTATTCCCCCATCATTTCTTTTTACATTCTGCCATGGGAGCCTGAGTAGGGGCACTGAGCAGAAGAAGGAGCAGATAAGCTGAGGTCTGCACATAAATAAATTCACATAAATATGGTCATATCTTCCTGACCTCCCAGGAGGGAGCATTTCTACCTCCTCAGGTCTCGGCGTGTATTCCTCTTCTTTGGGTCAGTGCTCCTCTCCGGATCCCTTGACAGTGGCCTTGGAGCCTGGGCTCTCTCAGGTACTGTAACTACCTGGGCACATGTTGTTCTCTATCCCATTAGCACGTCACTTGGCATGTTATGTGCCCAGGGCCTGCTCCATGCCTGTCACTGCTAGGTGCTTCTGTGTTGAGTGAGGAGCGGAGGAAGGGTGAGGCTTCAGTCCTTGGGAAGACGGTGGTAAGGACTCTGGGCTGGGCCACCATGTAAGACGATGCCAGCTGGAGAAGGGCAATGAGTCAGAATTTAGGAGCAGAGATGGGGGCAGGAGTCAGATTGTTAAGGTCTGGACCTCAGCGGAAGGTGCAGAAAGGACAAAGTGAGGCTGCAGCAGATGAGACGCCTGAGGTTGGCCCTTGTCTCATTGGAAACTGAAGAATTGCAGGGGCCTAGGGCCTAGTAGCTATGCCCAGCACGAGCCTCTCCAACCCCAGGTCAGAAAGGATAGCCACATTATAGCTGCCTCAGAAGAATTCAGGAGTGAATTTTCAGGTGGGAGCTTGGGGGACTGTAGGAAGTAGTTAGAGAAAGCCGAAGCAGAGCAAATAGACAAAGAGCGGGCAAGAGGGCCAGGATGGGCTAGGTCATTCCATGGGAAGGCGCTGATCTTTTTGCACAGTGCAGGACCAGGGCTGAGAACCCCAGCCTGCTTCTTTGTTCTCATTGCTCTCCAGCCCCTCAGAGTGCTCCATGGGCTGATGTCACCCACACACCGTTGGGTCTCTAGTGAGATAAACATAGGAGCTGAGAGAAAGCACTAAAAACTTGATAGCAATTTATGTTGCTACAGTTGATGGCATCCTCACACTGGGTGGACCAGAGACCAGCGTGGGAGGGCAAGTCCATGTGATATGAGCAGCATGATGTCATACCCAGCCACCTATGTCTTACTGGAAATTAAAAATAAACTATTCTAGACCATGAGGAACTCTCATCCAAATGACGACCATGGGCTTGTCTATTTCTCTTGAGGGCACAGCACAAAGATGTGTCTTCTCAGCAGCCAGTAGGATGGGGTGCAGTTAAACACCTGTAGAAATTAATAGCTGTGATTTGCTGTCACTGTTAAGTGGAAGAAGCATTGCACCTTCTCTGAGGTCTTGAGAGAGACTGTCCCTTGCTGGCGAGGGAAGGCCAGCAGCATCTGGATTGCGCTCCTGCTGGGGATCAATGATAATTCCTTGCACCTGCGTGCACCTATGTCCTCTATTACACATTTCTAACACATTCATTTACATTATCTTTTCAATTTTTATAACCACCTAGAAAGAAATCAAGGCAGAAATGATCATCCTCACTTTGTAAATAGTTAAGAATCAAAGAGGTTAAGTTAATTTCCCAAAGTTACCTAGCAACTTAAAAATAAAGAAGAGACAACACCCAGGGCTTACAATAAAAACAAACAGGGCCTCCCTGGTGGCGCAGTGGGTTAAGCAACGCACCATGAAGCAAACCGCAGCCACTGCAGCATGAGTTCGATCCCTGCCGCCTGCCGCCAGCCAGGGAGGGGACCCACATGGCGTGGCAGACCTCTCCTGCTGTGCCCGCTGCTCCCCTCAGCAGTGTATTTCAGTCGATCTGCCTGTTCTGTTCCCCACCCTATCGCTGGTGAATCCTTTCACAACTGCCCCCACCCACACCTCTGGCTTACACCCCAGTTCTTGTATGCATAAATAAATCTTTAAAAAACAAACCAAAAAACGGTGGCATCAAAGAGGGGTATGGGGCACTCACTGAAGGAGATAGTAGAATAGACAGTAGCTACTATTTATTGGGTGCCTCCAAAATGATAGCAGCTTTATCTGTTGAGTTTTTCTAATGTGCTAGATACCAAGTGTAATTACCTCATTTAATTTTCACAATGGATACATGACCACCTCCATCTGCAGATGAGGAAACAGCCTCTGTGAGATTAAGTCGTTTGTCCAAAGGCCCTCAGCTGGTAATGAGCAGAGCCGCTTCTAGGCTCAGCTCGGCTGACTCCAGGGCGACGCCTGCATCCCAAGCCAGACAACAACCACGCGTGATGCTCTCAGGACCCACCACGGCACGTGTGCGCTTGCCTGTCTTGCAGGTAGAAACTGAGGCTTGGTTCACTAGGGTCTTGTCTGAGAGCCACACACCCAGTGGGGTTCAACCCCAGCTCTGCTGGGGTTCAAGGTGGGCCTTGCTGATCCCTGAGCCTCGCTCCTCTGGCACATCCTGCAACCTCGTGCAGCCACAGACTGTGTCCCAGGGCCTGAGGCGGGGCAGACTGGATGCGGAGCGTTGAGTCTAGCTCGCACCTTCCCTCTCCCTCCACCAAGTGGGACTGAGAAGTTGAACGCATGGGCTCAGCATCCGGCAACTGCTTGTTAGCGCCACCTCAGCCACTGGCAGCGGCTGCTTATGTCACGTCACACAGAAGATTTATGGCCACTTTGAAAGTGGCTTTGAAATGAGACAAAACTCAATATTGAATTTTTTCGTCTTTTTTTCCCTTTGGGGTTTTAGGGCATATGATATCAGCTTCCTCCCCATTAGCATATTTCTAACGAGCACTTACTAAGGTGAATTTCATCGCAGTGCTGGGTTTTCATTAGAGGGAGTGGGAGGAGGATGAGACGCAGACGCAGGGAGGATCTCAGGGCTCAGGGAGCCTGTCTCCTCCAAGCGAGCGCCTCTCTCCACCCACACCGGTGGTCCTGCTGCTTTCACTGCAGGATTTTACCACTCCTTGGCCAGGAGGTGGTGGGCGGTCAGCCGGCTCAGCCTCTGCGCGGGGGCCGTCAGGGCATCCCTCTTTCGAGCCTCGGTCCCCTCACCTGCGCAGTGAGGACTGTAGCACCTGCTACCTGCGTACGCTCTGTGGGAGAAACGCCGGTCTGGTTCTCAGCCGCATCCTCGTTCCGGGCATCAGAGGTGCTCAGCGAACAGTGGTGGGGCAGGCGCGTGGGCGGAGAGGACAGGCAGGATGGGATATGGACGCTTGGGCTCCTGCCTGAGGGGTGCGGTAAGGTTTGCTCATTCGCCCCCTATGGTTGTGCTCAGTTGCTTTACTCGGTGCCCAGGGCATTAGTGCCGGTGCTGGGGTGAGGGGGGCAGCTACTGTCCCTCTGCCCTGTGTCTGTTGCCACAGAGATGTGCTGAAGGAGGGATCAGTGGGCACTGCTGTTGGAGCGTCTTTGTCCTCCTCTTTCACCTGGGCCTGGCTGGCTTCTTGGGGGTGGGCTTCTTCACTGATGGCTTAGTGGGCCCCTGCTCCTGCCACTCAGTGACAGCTGGATGGGCAGGAGAACCCCGTGAGGCCAGGGTAGAACTAGGACATTGGCAGGAAGAGGCTGCTAGCTCGGCTGTGGAGGGAGAAGGGAGAAAGATAGAAGACCTTAGGCTTTCCTCTCCATAGGGGTCCCAGGGCCTGCAGTCCCTGCACTGGGGGAGTTCCAATGGGTAGCTTGCAACCCTGGCTGCCCGTTTAAATCCCTTGGGGAACTGTAAAAACAATCCTGTGCCCAAGCTCCATCCACAGGAAGTCATTTGTTATTGCGTGGAATGAATGGAAACTGTGGCTAGTTTCAGATGTCCCTTAGGTGATAACATGCATGAAGAGTGGGTATCACAGCTAAGTGTGTGCATGGGTTGGCAGGGGCGTCATAGGTGCCCTACCCAGAGGAGTGACCCCCATCCTGCTCCCTCTAAGGAAGGCTCAGCACTGCTTGTGGATACCCTGGTTTCTGACTTTGCAAGTCCCCAGGAACAGAGGAGGTGCCAGAGAAAAGGATGGGGTGCCTACTGCCACCTGTGCCAGCTTCTGTCCCTGTGTCTCACAGTCTCTACTTTGCTGCTGTCATTTGGGCCCCTCTAGAGTCCCATCTCGGGGTCCTCATCTCTCATGGGTTATTCTAGAACCAAATAAGACAATAGTTGAGGACTAGCTTGGCCAGGGATGCTAGAATCAGGAACACTGCGGAAGCATCCCATCAGCGGGGGCGAGAGAGCTGGTGAAGGTGTTTCTGGAAGAGGGGGAGTGAGCCCTGGACTCGCAGGGCTCTCCTGCCCATCCACAGAGAGAAAAGAGAGGGACCAGGCTGTGACTTTCCCCTCAGAGGTCTCTGGGAGCAGGGAGCTAAATTCTGGATGTTTTCCTCCCACATCCCATACTAAATCCCCAGTTATTTGCCTTTTCTGTGCCCAGCTTTGGAGGAGGGACATAAATACCTGCAAAGAAGTCCAAAGGGGCAGGCAGCTAGTGGCCAGCCTTCTCTGCACCCGAGAGAGGCAGACCCTTGGAGCAGGGCTGGGTGAGCGCGCTAGAAAGGCATGAAAGGGGCTGATAGATTTGAGGTACCCAGTATCCTTGTCCCTAGGTCCTTATCTTGGCGACCCCCTTACTCCCAAGCTGCCTTAGTTTTGTCTGTTCCCAAAGGGGGCTCTGTGTAAAGAGCCTCCTTCCCTTTCTTGGTGACGTGGTGGAGTGGGAGGGGCATTGGATTCGGGGTGCAGAGAGCTGGAGTTGAAGTCAGCTTGGTGTGATAGCAACTCTGTGACCTTGAGCAAGTCTCTTTCTTCTCAGTTTGCTCATCAAAAGCAGAGACTTCTTCATTGATTCATTAAACCACTGATTGGTTAGTTATCAAATGTTTATCGACATGGGCCCTGTAGCAGGTACTGAGACTGCTAGGAGGGAGGACCCTCCTCCCTGCTAACTGCTCTTGCTGCAGAGAATCACTGCAGAACATTTTGGAGCTAGGGTCCAAATGTGACTCTATGATGACAGTGTCCTTTTATAAATAGGAACTGAGCCCAAGGAAACTGTGAGGGCTCTTCCTGTGGTCACACGGCTGGTGGGTGATGGGAAACAAACTCAGGCTCTCAAGTCCGTGTCCTTTCCTCAGGGGAGATTATGCACCTGAGAAGTGATTCTAGCTCCTTATCAGAAAACAGCCCAGAGAGGTACAATGACCTATTTAGGGACACACAGCAGACCTGGGGTGAGAGACCCATATCTGGGTTTTTCCACCCCTTGCCTGTTTGTCCCAGTCTTTGGCTGGGTGCTTGACTCAGACCATCCCCAGGGCCCACGTGCAGCCTCACCAGCAGATCCTGTCCCCTCGTGGGTCCTCCCCACAGCAGCTGTGCCAGGCTGGCCACCATGCATGCCGGGTCTCCCTGGTCCCTGTTTATACACCATGACACAAAGGCACAGCTCTACCATTTGGCTTTAGTGATTGCTCCACAGTGGGTGAAATTGGTTTGAAATAAATGTCTCCTCTGCCTTCCTCCCTCGGGGTGATTTTATCCTCCACTCCACTTTGTGGAGTGATCCAGAGTCTGGCATGCGCCTGTTGGGTCTAGATATGCCCTTTCTGATGCAAAGATGTTGCCACGGCTACTGCTGAGCCAGTGTTTCTTGAGAGCCTGCTGAGGTGGCTGCAGAATTCCACAGCGAGCTGCCCCTTCCCAGTTGCTGGGGTCACATCTCAGCAGAGAGTAGCTGAAAACATAGCTGAAAGTTCAGAAGGGCTCAGAGCACTCCCGCTTTTTCAAGGAGTGGAATATTTTTGGGTGGATCCTAGGCTCAGTCCTAGGGCACCCACACCTCTGTTCTGCTCGGCTGGGAAATAAACTCCATGTCCTCCCAAGGCAGGGGAGGTGCAGGGGGGTCATGTGCTTAATTGTTGAGCCCATGCTGAGCTCTGGCCAATTACTACTGCCCCTACTCCCTCATAAGCAAGCCCTAAGGGTGGGGAGTGAGGAATTTATCCCCCTAAAAGGCTTCTCCCTCACCTTTCTTTGTTCCTCAAAGCACAACTGAGACAAGTTAGCACATTTAAAGTTAGGCTAAGGGATGACACAGGAAAATACTCAGAGAGGACATCATAAACTAAGGTCATCTGGTTCAGATCCATCTGTAGCCTCGGCAGTGCTCAGGAACATTCCCCTGTCCGGCTCCTCTTTCAGAGGCAGGTGGCCTCCCTGCCCATCTCCAGATTCATAACCATGGGGACCCTAAAGACCACCCAGTATGTTCTCAACCAGCTCAAGTGAGAATTCAGCCTGATACCCTTGCTGCCCAATGCATGTGGTGGTGCACCTAGCTTGGCACAGGTTGTGTGCCATCTCCGGGAGAGTGAGAAAATAGTCACTCAAGTCATTTTCTGGTTTCTGTGTTTCCGATGAGGAAGCCCTGCTAAAAAAAGTTTCTTCAGCTACTGGAGGACAACAGAGTGCTGAGAAGGCTGGAGACTTGCCCTAGGCCACACGATTCACCATGCCAGTCTTCTCATCATAGCAGTGTCCTCTCTGTAGTGGGCGTGAAGGAAGCTCTCATCCAGAGAAAGCCTCCAACGCAGCACATGTGTCCACACATACACACTCACATGCACACATGCATGTACACAGTCCACAGACACGGACACTCACATGCATGCACAGGCTCCTGAGTCTGAAGAGCAGAGACATACCAGGAGGCATAATACTGAATAGGCAGGCATCCCTGACTTCAGCTGTAGTTAGTACACCCACTTCCAACCCATGGGCCTGTTTTGTTGCTTGTTCCAAAGTTGGTGAGTGAAAGGAGTATTTGCTGTTTGACTCACACTGCATCCGGGTTCAGTCCAACAAGGTATATTCACCCAGTATTCTTAGTAGGTGTGCTCACGGCCCCCCGTATAGCGTTGGTTGCCAGTGTTGACTTGAAAACTTTCAACCCTAGTTTGCTAGCCAGCTATGTATGTAACCAGACCTCCAGAGCCAACTCCTATTCTTTCTACCCCCTATTCTTTATTTCCCCCCTCTCGACTCAGCCAAATATCCATGAGTCAGAGGCCTGCCATTGTTTAGCAAGCTTCTGGCCTGCCTGCCTTTCTTCCTGCATGCCCCATGGCGTCCGTGTATGTATTAGGGCAAATTTAGAAATTTGTGGGCACATCACAGAATTAGAACGTGGTGGTTGAGACTTGGCATAAATTAACCATTTCTCCACAGTGGTGACTCAGTATTTTAAAGGTTAAAGCCTCATGGGCTCATAGTTGCCTGTGGAAAGGGCAACCAAAAACCAATCAGGAGCAGAGTATGCATTTTGCCTTGAGGGAGGCAAATTTCCTATTGAGTTGAAAAACAGAGAAGCCCTTTCTGTGGTTCTGCCTCCTTTGGAACCCTTTCCTTTCCTGCCCTGTAAGTGGATTGTGATGAATGGGATCAAACATCTCGGAATAAATTGAGATTTTACATGGTTCCAGCATCCTCATTCCTCAAGGCCTTGGCTATGTCCAGCAGAGGTGTAACAAGAGGGAGATGAAGCTGGATAAATGACCCCCATGGAGGCTAGCCCTGGAAACTGCTCTTCAAGAGAGAACCAAATCTCACAGTGTCTGGGAGGGAAGTTCCTGTGAGCACAAGGACTGCTTGGCACCAACTGCTCTGATGCGCCCCTTTGGTGGGGGGTCCTTGAGGTTGCGGTTAATTGAGGTTTGGCTACGTGTTCTCTTGGGACGTGGCTACTCAGGATGGATGACCTGTGCCCAGTCAGACCTAAGTCAGTGAGTGACACAGCTCAGATCCTCCCAGCTTCCTCCTCACAACCTGCCCGGCCTCTCTCGGGTCTCGATGCCTCAGTCGGCATTTTCCGTGGCTCTCTGACACGTTAAGCTTTTTAAATTTAGCACACACCGTATGTGTATGCCCCCAGACAAAACAGAATTGATTTATAATTCTCTTAATGGAAGCACAGGCTTTAGTTGCTCCAGAAATAGATCGTTACTTCTGCCACCTTTTGTAATTTTTTCCCTCCCATTTTTTTTAACACCACCACGGTCTAAAAATATGACGTTTCATTTCAGCCTTCTAGCGTAATTTGAGAAATGCCAGGCACTTCCTTTTTAGACCTTTAATTTATAGCATGTTTGTTCAGTTTCTTCTCATTAATTAATATTCTTCTGAGGCCCCCCATGCCAGAGTCTTTGTGTAATGCCCTCTTACAGTAAGCAGGTGCTTTCATCCTTAATGAATAATTTCCTGGAAAATACTGAAATAAACAACGAATAATCAGGCCAGGAGCACAATGAAGCTGGGAATTGTGTGCCATTCTGCAAATTAAACCCAGGGAGATGAGGGCAGGTTTTTATCTGCCGAGGTGCTGTTTTAGTGGTTCCTTCTAAAAGGTGAGAGCTAAAGTTCTGGAAGGTGTGTGAGCATCTTGCTCCTCCAGGAAATGAGTTCAGAGAAACGATTTTATCATAAATGCAAGTGGCTGTGGGGGTATTCTGAGACACAGCCTGGCCCAGAAACACAGCCAAGTTGGACTCCGGTTCCAGACTTGGAATCATCTCTAGTTTAGACTATGGGTCAGCAGGGCCTGGGCTGGGCATAACTGCAAACTTACTGGAATTCATCTTCAGTCCCTTTTTGCTCTGGCAGACTTGCCTCACTCTAAGGAGGCAATCCTTACCCAAGGACTTGAATGAGCTCATTCCCTCTCTGTGCCATGCTCCTGGAGAATTTGTATTACACCCCCCCCCCTCCCATGTGTCCTAGCAAGGAGGGGATGACTGTATTTTAACCCATATTTTGGTTTACAGGCCCTTTTCATAGTCCTCATCTTTCTGATCCTGGGAGTCAGATTTTCTTATTAGTCCCACTTTAAGGAGGAGGAAGCTAGAACTCACAGAGGTGAAGTGACTTGCCCTTGCCCAAGATCACACAGTTGAAGAGGTGGAGGTGGGATTTGGATCTAGGAACTGAGTTGAGGGCTCCAGGTGCTTGTCACCCCTGGAGGAGCAGACCTGTGGGGGTGCCAGGGAATGAATGAGCCCTGGAGTGAGGTTACGTTCCCCACGCTGACCTGACCAGGCAATGAGCCAGAATCTATCAGTGTCATGGACAAAGGAATGCAATAAATCTCTTTTAAAATCTGAATACCTGGTTCATTTATTATACTGGATAGCGCTGACACAATTGTACATTATCTATCCATTTTTCTGTATCCTGAGATCATTTTGGGTCTTTGAAGTGGTATAATCTTTTTAATGATGGTGTGGATACGATTGCAGCATGGACCCGTGCCCTACAACCATGAGTCCATTTCCCCCTGGCCTGATGGCTGCAAGGCTGCCTGGGAAGCTCTAGGAAGGGGTCTTTGGATCTTGGGGTAGCAGGCTCAGGGTTCCATGAATCCCTGCTCTTTGAGAAAATGCACCCCAGAGAGCAGTAGGGAAGAATCTGGGCCTAGAGCAGGGTAATCTGTTGGGGAAGTGTCCAGAGGGTACTGCCTTCTTTACTTTTAAAACTACGATGACTTTATTGTGGTTTTTCAAACTTTAAAATTGAGATTGGTTCATCATAAGAAATGTGAACAGGCAAGTATAGAGAAGAAAGTCACCTAAAATATCATCATCCAGGTACTGTTAACATTTTTGACATCCTTCTGGACGTCTGTCTGTTCTCGCTGGCTGTCTCAACACACACACCACACATGCACACAACACATTGTGTAAACGTGATCGTGTCACTCCTGCTATTGGGTCACCATATTTTTCACATAATAGTACTTGAGGGTTATCATTCCATGTCACTAAAGTTACATATATTGTCTTAAAATAATTTTGTTTTTCTGATTATAGTGAAAATAATGCTCATTATGAGGAACACTAACATAGCAACAAAAATGTTTGCTTTGAAAGCACAAGTCCTATTATGTTGCTCCCTCCTCCCCCACTGTCTTTGAAGGATGATCACTATTAATGTTGGAGTGTATATTTAGGTTTCCATATTTTCCACATACTGTTTTTTTGAATGTTTGCATAGTATTTTGTGAAGTAGATCTGGTGGAATTTGTTTAGGATCCCACTGACGGGCATTTGGAATGTTGGACATTCCAACAAATACCCCTTTATTAAGAGATAATGAAACAAACATCTTTTTTAATTTAGCATTTTAATCATTTGTTCACTCCATTAGTTTTCTTTTTTAAAGATTTAGTTATTTATGCATACAAGAACTGGGATGTAGACCAGAGTTGGGGGAGGTGAGAGGATTTACCAGAGACAGAGTGGAGAGCAGAACAGGCAGATCTACTGAAATACACTGCTGAGGGGAGCAGTGGGCAAGACAGGAGAGGTCTGCTGCGCCATGTCGGTTTGCTCCCTGACCGGGGATCGAACTCACATTGTAATGATTGGCGATAGTTTGAAGTGTTGTGTCTTTAACCCCTGCACCACTAGGGAGGCCCCACAACAAATATTCTTGAACTTACCGTTGACCTTGTTCAATTCTTAAAAATTAGATTGCAGACATAGAATAATGGTTAAAGATGTCAAGTATTGCCAAGCTTTCCAGAACGTGCACATTTCCACTAGCAATGCACAAGTGTAGGACAACTTCAGGCTTTGGAACAGCTGGTGTCTGGCCTCAGAATCTTTTGGACTACATACAGAGGGTTCCAGCAGGAAATCCATAGGATCCAGACAGGATACCCATGTCTGGGGTCGATAGCCAGACATTCCTGTTTAGCAGTCTGGGAGAGGTGGCCCCCAAGGTGTGATAGTGCAGGGGCTGCCCTGGTGTGGACAGAAGACAAGAGGCCAGTCTTCAAAAGGCTGCCGAGGATGAACAAAGGTGGGCAGGAACTGAGGGTCCCAACCACCACAGTACTACTGAGACCTGCGTTTCCAGGTCTGGCCTGTGGTTTACTACGAGAACCTGTTATTCTCACCTCCTTCCTCTTTAGTCACAGAGGAAAAAGAGGTTCAGGCAGCAAAATGAGTTCCCCAGGATCCAGACTACTATCCAATTGTCCTGCCTCCTCTGCTTTAGCTCCTTGGGTTGGGGAGGGGATGGGAGAGGAGGAAAAACGAGGGGGTGCTGGGCATGGAAAGAAGACACAGTGTAGGTGAGTTTGTAGAGCTGCCAGGCTCTAGGAGATGATGGGGGTTGATCCCAGCCTTGGAGACAAGAAGAGAAGGAAGCTCAGGGGGAGAAAACAACCTTTCCCCAGTCACAGAAGGTAGTGACTTAGCACAGAGGGGAAGAGTGAAAAGCTGAGCTGCCCCTGAGCTGAACTCGAATTCAGGAGGGGAGCCCCAAGGGACAGGAGACGGGTAGCTGAGCTGAGCCCTAACAAAATGGAGTGGGCCGCTCTTCAGAGCAGGCAGCCTTTATCCAGAATGGATTCAGAGACTCTTGGAAAGGAGATGGGCCACATACAGGCGTTGGGGTCCTGCGGGCATGTTGAGCACTGATTCCTGCGAAGGCCTCTGATTCCCCATCACACCTGCCTGAGGCTTGCCGCCTGGGAAAGGTCTGGGCTCTTTGAATTAAGCAGTGACCCACTGCCCTCTCACGCCCATTCCCACATACCCTGTAGCAGGTGTGTGAGGGTCTGGGTCGTGCCTGCCTGGGTCATCTTCATGACCAAGTCTCTGGCAAGTGTTTAATGAATGTCTGCTGAATAGATGGATGAAAGATGAGACTGTTAAGACTGACCCAGGGCTCACCAATATGTACAATCATGCCTAGATTTTCCAGCCCAGGAGCTTTCTCTCAATGTCTTTTCCTCTTCACAGCTCCTTAGAAATTCAAGAAGTCAGAAGTATAGAGTTGGAATGTTTTTTGAAGTGAGGGAATATGGGTCAGGAGGAAACTAATATTTTATTGAGCACTTTCTCTGCGTCAGACGCTGGACCAAGTGCTTTACCTGCTGACTGATTTAGTGTCCTAACAGCCCTGTGAAGTTGGTCTTGTCTAATGTGATCGGGGCAAAACGCTCAGCCTCAGAGCAGGTGGAGGATTTTATACAGGTCGTATAGGCAGTAATGCAGAGTGAGTTTCAGGCAGGATCTTGTGATTCTACCAGTTCCTTCTCATGAACCCGCTGCCAGTGTCGGTCTCCTTGCGCTAGTCACCTGGGGAGGTTTCTTCTGCTGCAGGACCAGGTGTCGGGCTGTTGGCTCCCAGGTCTGCCCTGGTGCCAGAGCTGATACCACGTGGCTTACTGTCATCCTCACAACTTGCTCCTGGGAGAGACTTAACCTTTCTGGGTGATTTCCCAGGACCCCGTCCCCCAGCTCCCTCTTCCCATTTGAGCACTTGAGGCTTGAGAAGTATTGCTTTTTTTTTTTTTTTTTTTTCCAGAGTGGGTGGAATAGGGACTAATCCCAATGGAGCTCTAGGACCCTAAATGACTATTTGTTCTTTGGAGGCTTTGTGGGTGAGGGCTGGCAGCCCTGGGAGGAGGTAGGACAGGGAAGCAGAGCAGGCCTGAAGGGGGCTGGGTTGGGGGGGCAGGCAAGCCTCGGGCTCGGCCAGACTAGCTGAGTATGCCACAATTTGCAAAGAAATGGAAAGATGAAGATAATTGCTTTGTGGAAATGGAATGGCCTAAGAACACAGATAAGTTTTCTCTGTTCATCTTTGGAGGGTCTGGAGACTGGGGGCACTGTGACCTCTCTGGTGCCGATTTCAGGATTTGCAACCTGAGCCCCCCCTCCAGGCAAGCAGAATTTATCAGGGTGGTGAGGCCCCAAATCAGGGAGGGCATTTACCATGTCTCAGGGGGTACCTACAACCCTTTCTGCTTTATCCGGTTGGCCGGTACCTGCAGAGCCTCCACATATGTGCGGGGAATTTTTGCTGTGCTTCTGCAGTCAGGGAACTGCTCTTTTGGAGATTAAGAGATGTGGATTTATATTTTTTTTTCAACTTTTTTTTTTTTTTAAAGTGTGGAGAGATTAGAAAGTGTTCAACATAAACCTGGCCTCTGGGGGATTGCTGGAGGCCTCATCAAGCAAAGGGTGAAGCCTCTTAATTTCGGGCTGATCACACTGCTCTTTTCAGCTCCCACTGATCAGACCCCAGCAAGGCCAGCAAACAGAGAGGGACTTGGGGACTGGGAGTTAGCTGAGAGCAGTGGGCAGACAAAGGGGACGGTCCGCTAGATGGGATGATAACCTTGGCATTTGCCCCACTGAATGCAAACTGGGCTTTTCTGTTTTATTCAGACCAAAAGAAAAAAGTGTGTGTGTGTGTGTCTTCTATAAATAGAAGATAGAAATCTCTCTCTTTACACCCACATGCTGGGAGGTATGTGAGGTGTTTGCTTTATCAGTCCCAGGTTGGGGTTTGCTTCTGCTGCTTCTGAGCCTGAAAGCGCCTTTTCATGAGATGCTTGGAACACCAGTCAGTCCCCAGTTGCAGTTTGAGCTATTGACTGGACTTCAATGCCCTCCTTGTGCTGGTTCCTGGAGCAGACAGACCCCGGGCCGATGGGTACACCAAGCAAGAGTCTGAATTGCTCTCGGGATGTCAGGGGTCCCCACTGTATCTGTCATCAACAGATTGGTGTCTCTAGGGTGCAATGTTACCACAGCATGGAGTGACCTCTGCAGTGTGACCTGCTGTCGGGACAGGTGTTTGGTGGCCTCTGTCGGGCCAGACACAGGCAAGGTGGCTGATTCTGAGCGTGGGATGGCTGAGCGGTTAGGAAGTGATTGGTTGTATAGCTATTAATCAATTAACAAAGGCATATTGAGCCCCCTCTATGTGCGGGTGATGTTCTGGGTATTGGGGACAGCACTGAACACTGACAGACCAGAAAGAACAGAAAGCCTGTTCCAGCGACATGGTACAAAGGGAAGGAAATGATGTGCAGGTTCTAAGGACCAGAGGGCAGAGCTGAGGCCACTTCTAGATGGCTTATATAAGAGAGGGGCAGTTTCCCAAGTTAGGAACAACTATCCAGTGGTGCAGGACAGAGGCAATGTGTGACCATCCCTCCCCGCCCCTTCCAATGCCCATGACAGACATTACTAATCAATTCTGCCGGGCTTTCCCACTCAGCCCAATTTCTCATCACTGCATGCCAAACAGCCACTACTAATTGTTGTGTGGGTGGAAGCCTCCCAGGATCTAACCACCTCCATCCCTGCCTCCCTGCAAGTTTGTTGAGGACGAAGGGCAACCTGGAAGACACTGGCATAGACAGATAGCAGATTCAGGTATACAGACCAGGTTCCAGTGTCCAAGATTTTGGCACAAATCGGAGAACGTGGCAGGTGGTGGAAGCAAAGCAGGTGGGAGAGGATTTTTGTACAGATGGATTGTGAGGTCATAACAACTGATCCCAGGGCAGAGGCCATCTGTTTGTTTGTCTGCCCTCTGCCATGTTTTATTTTTTTTTTAAATCTTGGCTAACATGAGCAGCTGGTGTCTGGCCAGGTGTGTGCTGCCATCAAATAGGCTGGACTCTACAGGTGGCAGCGGGGGGCCCAGCAGAGGATGGAGTCTCCGGAGGATGCCCCACTCCAAGGTCTGCTCAGCCAGCGAGGAGAAGGGCTCCTTCGCTGTGATGTCAGTGTTTCTTAATACCCACTGCAGATGCCCTTAACGTCACAGCCCCTCAAATGTTAGAGTAAATAAGCGAATACAAATCCTGAAGATGCAGATTGCAGGACTAAGCTTTCCTTCAGACTTAACCCTTGATGGAGGGGAGCAGAGTTTTCCCCAACTGGTATTCTGAGGACCCCTGCTCCTAGAGTGGGAAACACCGGGTGAGGAGAAAAGTGGGTAAACATGCCTCTTCAGGACGTCTCAGAGCCTAACATACGCATATTTAAGATGAGGACATAGCGTGCCACATCTCCTAAACTTCTTCATGAAACCTTTGTCTGGGAGATGTCTATCAAGGTTTCGTGAGACCAGTGTTTCATAGGACCCAGTCTGGTAAATACCTCCTGAAGGTCCTCACATGGCCCACCACTGCTGCCTCGTCCTCCAACGCCACACCCCTGCTTCATGTGCTCACTTAGGTGGGATTGGTCCTCGATGCCCTTTCTTTGCCCTCTACCTTTCCACGTTTTGTCCATTCTAAGGCCCGTCCATACCACCAAGTTTCCAGTGCTCCCACTCTCCAGTGGGACTTACCCACTCGCTGCTTTAGTTTGCTCGACTAGACTGTGCTGACTCTGCTCGTGCCACAGCCCCAGGGGAGCAGTGGTGCTCAGGGGTACTGAGGCCATTGGGCCAGGTGTGTGGACTGACTACACCTGCGGGCAGGCGTGTGCCTTACCTCCTGGCCACACTCTCTTCCCTTATCCTGCTGTCTAGTCTTCGGGGTCAAGCCCCCACGTCCCCCAGTCAGGGAAGAAATGTTCCATCTCTGGAACTTCACTTCCTCCTCCCTGCTTCTTAGTATGCAGGGAGCATGGACAGGAGGGAAGCGAACTGGCTGATCTATTTCCATGTTCTCTTCCTCCAAAGTGAAACCAGGGGCATTTTCTTATTTAATAATTAATGCCCTAAATCAGATGGTGCCCAATAGGTTAACCTCTGTCACTCCGAATGGAGTCAGCCTAATAACCACCGCGGCAGGATTGATTTCCCCTCGGTCATCTCATAAGCTTGCGTCTTTGGGGTCCACCCCCTGAGAGGGAGCCTGGGGAAACCCCATTAGAGTTAATGGCAGTGAGTTGTCCCACGTGGGGACAGTCCCTTTCTGGCTGCTTTTCACACCGCCTCAGTGAAGTGTCTGAGACAGGGAGAAATATTTTCTGAAGTCAGCTCCTGACACTAGAAGGAACTGACTGGCTCAGTCTAGGACTTGACCCTGCCTTCAAGGCATTTACGGATGCAGCTGAAAGATAATGTAAACACGGCGGAGAAGCTGTCAGTGCAGGAAGAGCAGGGTGAGATACGTACACCGTGGGGCCCAGGCGTATGACGCCTGAGTGGCGCATGCCCCACCCCCCCAGAGGTGCTGAGCCCTGCAGGCAGACGAGGGGGCTGGGGCCTGATCTGACCTCTGAGTAGGACGAAGGGTGTTGAGGGTAAGGGGGTTGGCATGAGCCAGGTAGCCTGCCCCCCACACCTCTCCCGTCACCAGGGGCCAGAAGCAGCCAGAGGAACAGTCTCCTTATTCTTGATGTTCTACGCTTCCTAAGTCTGAGGATGAGGCCAGGGAGTCCTCTCGAAGGACGCTGGAAGTTACAGGAGCCGCCAAAGTGTTGAGATGGAGCCGTGGAAAGAACCAAGCTGAGGCATTCTCCTCAGCTGGCATTCAGACTCTGACCCTTTCAGTTACCGTGTCCCTTGGCTTTGTTCTCTGTTTGATTTGTGTGATGTCTGATCAGCCCAAACCCCATCTGAAAGCGGCCCCTGGTCCCCTCCTCAAGACTCAATGCCACGTCCGGGGCAGGACTTTCTTTCCTTTTTGTATGGGCTCTGGTTTGTTCGGGTCTCTCCTGAGAGGTGCTGATTAGGTCTCTGAGGACTGCGGGCGCAGGGCAGGGAGGGTGGGAGGGCGCTGGGGGGAGCAGCTGTGGCTTGCATATTCCTGGACTCTGAAAATTGAGCAGAAACACCAGAATCACTCTTCTCTCTCCTAACCTATTTTCAGAGTACATTTAGCCAGGTTATTTTCAGATCCTAAATAGACAGAGAAACTTCATTAATCATTAATTTGGACCCCCATGGTTATACAAAATTTGTGACGATTTGTTTATCTTTGAAGGAACCGCTAGGAGCTAGGAACGCTTAACAGGGAAATTATTGGGGTTGGGGAGGAGATGGTCGAAGCTTTCATGAAGCAGGAGCTCAGTCAAGCTCCCCTCTGGATTCTAAGGAGGCGCAGCATCCATGCCACTCTTCTCTGTCCCCCGAGAAGGCTGATGCCTCCTCATTTGTAAAGAGGGGCCAGTGGGCTAGAGGCTTAACTATTTCAAGCCCAGGGACCCCTTTCCCATGTCAAAATAATTTCTCCACCCCCAGGTATTATTAGATTGCATTGTTTTAGTGACTGATTGAGAAGAAAAGCCACTCTGAATTCAGTGAAGCCTTTAAGCAAATCACAGTAGCATCCACGTGCACATGGGCAATAGTGCGCTTTCTAGTCATGGTGTCCTTTAGGCTAGAAACTGTGTTTGGGTATTTATGAAGTCTAGCTCCCCTGGAGGTGGCTCTGGGGTCCCCCACAGCCCCACCACATGGGGGTCTTAGTTCTCTAAGCTGTAGGGCCTGGAGTCCTGTAATGCCAGGACAGGAAGGAGGCCCTCTCATTTCAGCCACTCCCACCTTAATGGTTCTGTGTCTCCATGAGGATCCCTTGGTCAGAGAACCCTCAGTTTAAGGGGTCAAGGGGATTGGTGTAGGTACACTTAACACCTACAAGGGGGCCTGCCTGGGTAAAACTCTATAAGCTGCTTTTTTAAATATATGAAACATTTGTTTATTTATGCATACAAGAACTGGGGCACAGGCTAGAGGTGAGGGGGAAGGGCGGGTAAGAGGGTCATCAGAGACAGAGTAGGGAGCAGAACAGGCAGATCTACTGAAGTACACTGCTGAGGGGAGTAGCGGGTGGGACAGGAGAGGTCTGCTGCGCCATGTGTGTCACCTTCCTGGCCGGGGATCGAACTCATGCTGCAGTGGCTGTGGGTGCTACATAGTGTTGCACCTTAACACCTTGTGCCACCAGGGAGGCCCCTAAAAGCTGCTTCTTTAAAGCTTTTCCAGGCTGCCCAAGTTGTCAATCCTACAGTGGGCAAGATGGGAGGTAACTGGCATCACTCTGGGTGTCAGAGGTCACCGTCCCACGTGAGCAAGAGAAGTTAGGTCAGGTCTTTTGGGTGGTTTGCTTGACCAGCGCTAGAAGGGCTTTCTCAGCTCAGGTCCCCAGGGGCACCTTCTTCTCTCTGTGGCAGGAGGGGAAGGGAGGGAAGGAGTGCTGGCAAGCACGTCTGAGCTGAGGAAGAAGGGAACTGGGGGGCAGGGGGTTGCCTTTAAAGGAGTTGAGATCAGGGGTTCTTGGTCCAAGGATGGACTCAGGGGGCTGAGGATATCACAGCCAAGTGTTGCGTGTGTGGGCATTTTAGCAGGGAGGAGTCTCCAATTTGCATTACGTTCGCAATGTGTTCCATAGCCAAAACACTCTGCAAAAGCCTGGCCTGGAATTTCAACTTTTCCCTGACTCAGGCTTCCCACTCCCTGGTTACTCAAAACTAGTGAAGTGTTACCGTGTTAGTCAAAACCTGCAAGTGTAAAATATCAAATGCTCATTACCCGACAACGACAGGAACCTCAGTCTGCTTAGCAAGTCTGTTTTGCCACTTCGCGTGTGAGTATTCTCAGCACCCAACAGATGCCCCGGAAACAGCCTGATTGATGACGCTGCTGCCTCCCTTTGTTCTCCCACACAGGCCCTGCGATGGCGCTCTCCATGATGGGGCTCCTGGTCTTCTCCTTCCTGCACACCGCCCTCTCCCTGAATCCCGAGGACCCCAACGTGTGCAGCCACTGGGAGAGGTAAGATGTGGGCCTCAGAGGGCCAGGCACTCCCAGGGGGCCTCACCCTGAGTGTGGCACTGTGGGGACAGAAGCGGAGTGGAGGTACAGGTGTGTCCACCAGGGGCCTGCAGTCCAGCTGGGGAGAGCGCACAGTTGTCAAAAGACAGGACCACGCGGTATGAGTTCCATCTGAGACTCAGACATGTGTGACATCAGGGTGGAGGGGTTGAGTGACAGGCAGCTTAAGTGACGCTGTCCGGTAGCTGGCAATGCACTCAAGGCCCTCCTACCTTCACAGTCTTCATACAGATCAGGAGGAAGACCGGGGGCTCCGTGCCCATCCACAGCCAGGTGGGGCTCAGTGACTGGTCGAGATGTGATGGTCTCTGATGCTTTCATGCCTTTCCTGATCTCCCAGAACTGGTAACAGCACAGCAACTGGACTGTGGGGCGGCCAGCAACCTCCCCAGATGGGTGACAGGGCCCTGCTGCTTCCCACCTGGTGGAGGTGTGGGGCAGCTACCAGAGGAAGGGGAGCGAGGCCGTGGCAGAAAAGCTGGCTGCATTCTGGCTGCGGCACTGGTCCAGGGGGACCGTCTGCAGGGCCCGGCCTGACTTTGAAGCACAAGGTTAAAGTATTGATTTTGGTGAGCACAAAGACAGTGACCAGAGACCCAATCAGGAAAAACCGAATTAAACTCTGGAATTGATTGGCCGTGCTGACCAGGATGACTCTGCCACTTAGATGTTAATAAATCAAATGAATAAAATTAAGATGAGGGCCCCATGGGGAAGTGGAAGGTAGAAGAGGACAGGCAGGTGGAACGGTCCCCGCTCCGTGCTGTGAGGGTGACAGTCCCAGCACCAAAGCGTGCCCCAAGGCAGCACCCTGGAGGTGCTGGGGTGGTGTCCAGTGATGCTCCGGGGAGTCCCAGCAGAAGACAGGCTAGAGCAAAGGGCAGTGTGGTCGTGTGCACAAGATCTGCGATGAGAAGACATCGCCTTCACGGCTTATTCTACTCTGGATTTTTCCACCCGCCGGCTGTGGGACTTTGGCGTTTCTGAACCATTCTGAGCCTTCTTTCTACCGCTGTCAAGTGAGGGAGAGTAATGAGTCCAGCCATGCAGTTGGAGGATCAGGATACTAGTTTCATGAAATTCATGAAAGTGCTTTGAGAACCATAAAACTCTTTCATTGTCTTTTCTCGTGGATGGTTCTGACTTTGCAGAGTTTAATGCGCACCAGGCTCGCTGGGTCTGCATGTCGAAAACAGTCTCCTGGGGCCTCGCCCCAGAGACGCTGATTTTATTGGTCTGGGTAGAACCTAGGAATATGCATTTTTCATAAGCTTTCCATGTGATTCTGAGGTTCTCAGGCCTTTTGGCCCTTCTGGCTTTGGTGAGTTTAAATCTTTATTTCCCAATGGACGAGAGAGATAGCAGGTGGAATTTCACATCAGATTAATCTGTGGCTTGCAGACTCCAGCAACCCCTTTGTCTACCTGGATACCTGTGAGGTACCCCAGGCCCTGGAATGCTTTCTTTGCTCACGTTTATATATTCCAGGTACCTTTCCTCTAGGGAGCCTTCTCTGATGGCAGGATCCAGCCCGTCTTCCCTCTTTTCTGAGTCCCTTTGCATCAGTGGGTCAGTTAGACCTTAAACCAGACTTTTGAAACCTGCCCAACATGAGTGAATTTGGAATGTGAAAATACTCTGACCAAGCCTTCCCTGAGCTGGCGTTTCAGGCTAATTGTACTATTGGTTGAGGTTAGAGCTCAGATGGAGAGACAAGGTGTGACCCTGACCGCTGAAGTTAGCTGGTGACCCAGGCTTCTCTCGCTAGGGAGGAGGCCTCGCGGTGATGCCCTGTGCTACCAGAGCACCTCCTTCTCGGCTTTTCCAGCTGAGCCGCATTGCCAGTTACTTATGGATGGATCTAGTTGGTATCATTCCAGAAACACTCTCGGGTCCCCAGAGACCACTTAGGGAGAATTTCTAAGCTGGATTAATGCTTCTGGAGAGTTCCTTGTTAATTATGCCCCTCCACCCTAAAACCCAGAGGCGAGACCTCTCCCGGCTAGTAAAGCCCAGCTCTGTAAGATTAATCTGGCCCTCATTAGCATGTTGGCAAGTGAGCATGTTAAACCACCCAGCCATGAAACCAGGGTACGCACTTCGCCTCGGAGATGGGACGGTTCAAGGTATGGTTGCCAGTCTGGCTCAGCTCAGGGCACACCCACAGAGCGGGATCTGACCCATGACACCTCCCCACCGCCCCCGTTGGGTTGTGTCTTTTCTCCGGGCACCCACTGTCCTCATCAATGCTGGAAGGGATGCCTATGACTCTGAGTGAATAACAAAGCAGGAGCCCCTTCAGAATGGGGGTCTTGCTCCCCAACCCCTCACCATGGTTGGGGAGGAAATATCCCTCATTGCCTAGCACATGGGGCAAATCATTGCCAATCATACGATAATGATTGCCAGCATCTATTAAACGTTTACTGTGTCCCCGTTCAGCATATTAAATGCATTATCTTAATCTTCCTACCACCCTGAGAGATAGATACCATTATTATCCTCTTTAACGCTCACTGACCTCATGAAGTTCTTGGTAATAGTTATCATAGATTTATAGGTTAGGAAACGGAGACTTATGTGAATTAAATGACATGGCAAAGGACAAGCGGCTATGAGTGACAAGGTTCAAACTTGACCTAGAGCCCCGGTACTCTTCTCCATATTCACTTCCATCCGTGAGCTGCTCAGTAGATATGTCAGAACACAAGGACATGGAATTTCAGAGTTGGAAAGGGTCTTTGGGATGCCTGGGTGGGTGTCCAGCTGCCTCAGTTTCCTCAAGTCTAGAGCTAAAACAGGAGTTTGGTTCATGTCTGCAAAGAGGTATGTCAGGTGGTGGAGTCTCAAGGACCCTCCTTCTAGCCTCAGTGCTTCCGAGAAACAGAATTTCCCCATCACCCTGAGTCCTAAGTATGGCTTACTGCTCCTGGCCCCCTTTTTCTAAATCAGAAAGCCTGCTATGCCCAGCCCCCTTGCACGTGAACCAGTAGTTTCTTCAGGCAAGACAGACGGGCTTTTACAGCCTGGTCCTGGCCATCTGGCCCAGGTCCTGAGCCTTCTGGGGGAAAACATGGGATAATATCAATCTGCAAAAAATTAATTCCAGAAATTGCAGCTGGAGTCCTCTCCCAGCTCTCGCAGGAAGTCTGAGTCCTGCTTCAGCATCTTGGCTTGACTGCCTTTTCACAGAGCTCCTGTCAGGGCCAGATGGATAGAAAGGCTTGTGTTGGTAAAGCTGAGATCTGCTTCCCTGGGTCTTCCCACTGGTCCAGGTTTACAGCTAACAGGCAGGGTGATGAGATAACCACTCTAGTCAAGAAGTCTGGGGCATGTCCCCAGTGTGCCCCCAGTAATAGTAGAGATATAATAGGGCAGCAGGTAGCTGGGCGGTCTTGGGGCAGTCTCTTGTCCTCATCTGTAGGCAGTCCAGTTTCCTCATCTGTAGTATGAAGATAGCGTTGCCATTCACCTTTTATGAGGTGATTGTATTGGGACTAAAATAGTTCACTGTGAAGGGCACTGTGTGAAGGGCAGTTATTGCTACCAGCTCAGGGACCCAGGTGGCCTTTCCCTGATCCTCCGTTTCTTCCTCTGTAAAATGGGGCTACTTTGTTGAGTTGCTGCAAAGATCAGCTTCCATACATGTACTTTGAAAACCATAAAGATCTGAACAAAGTATTTTAAAACTCACTGACTCTGCCTTCTAAAGCCACGTAGAATGAACCGAAACCTTTGTTCTCTGCTAATTGAACAGGTGAACTAGAATTTCAGACAATGAGCTGGGCCAAAGGGCAGTAAGAGGTGTGTGCTGGATCCACCCTGGAGCCAGAGGGGTTTGCATGCCGAGGGGTTCAGGGCAGGAGGAGGTTAGTAGGGTGGGGAGAGGTCGGAGCCCCTGGACACTTGGCTGGTGGGGAGGGAAACCCCATCCTCAATATCAGCTCAGCTCCTGAGTGCTGATCACAGCGCACCTCTCCTGTCTGGTTCTCAGTTACGCCGTGACTGTCCAGGAATCTTACGCTCACCCCTTCGACCAGATCTACTACACACGATGCACAGACATCCTCAACTGGTTCAAGTGCACCAGACACCGGTGAGTACCTCTCTCAGATGACGGGGCAGGCAAAAGGTGCCAGGCCTTTAGGGTGTGCCTTGGCGGGAGCTGGTAAGATGCCCCAAGCAGCTGTAGTCGGCGCTCAGCCTCTGCACTGGACCTGCTCTGCACACTGAACACCTGAGATGCTCTTCTCAGGCTTCCTTCTGGCCAGAGGAGCAAAGGTCAGGGCAGGCCAGGAGTGCTAGAGGATTACTGTCCTGGGAGCATCCCTCTCACATGGTTGGTGGAGAGTTGGCAGATAATACCCCAGTTTCTTCACCCTTAGTATAGAGGGACACTCCTGATGCTTGTTCTGTTCTTTTATCCCAAGGGTTCCCAAGAAGATGGAATCCCAGTTGCCCTTAATATAAACTTACTCAGTAGCACCTCCCAATTGGCTAACTTTATTTTCTCCCACCACCCCAGTGATTTCCAAATAAATCCCTTGTTTTAAAGTCCCTGCCTTGGGGTCTAATACTGGGGGAAAACCACCTGAGACAGTCCTCATGAGCGCAGATGTAGCCCCATCCCAGGTCATCTGGCTTGGAGAACAAGGAGCAAGGAGAACTCAGCACCCTAGTAGGCTTGGCCGGGAAGTACGCAATCTGAATCCTATTTACATGTCTGCAGCCCTGCAAAGTATGGCATGCCCTTGTGTCAGGGAGGAGGAGAGGAAGGGAAGAGTCAGTTTTGCTGGATGGTCCTGGGCAAGCCACTTTACTCTGGGATTCCCAGTAATCTTTGCTCTACCTGCCGGCAGGTACACTGAAATCAGAGATGTGCAAGTACTTTGAAAGGCGAGGGATAAAATGGAGAAAACTGAGGCAATAGATAAAAGCAAGATGGTTTTATTATTTGAAGGGTGAAAAGCCAGCACATGAAGGGTGACCAAGGGAGAGGCTGCCTGATAGGCATGTTTTCTAGTTGCTGAGCATCGAGTTGGTTCCAGACTTCTTTTGCTCCTTGTGAACCCAGTCCCTCTTTGGGGTTTATACAGGGGTCATGGCAGGTGGCAATGAGGGAACTCACTCTAGGCCGGAAGGCCAAAGTCCTTCTTTGAGGTTTCACTGCTAACTTGCTGGGAGACACAGAGTATTCCTATAAAAACTTTCAGGAATCTTTGTCTGCTAATACCAACATCTGGGTCAACTTAGTGTTGGTCTTCATTGATTGCCTTTTCTCTTACGTAGGTAATATTTTGTAGTTCCTTTAGATAGCAAGTAATTTCAACTTGTGTTCTGGGCATTATGAACAATGGAAACTGCAGAGAACTGAATTCTGTTGTATTCCTCTAGAGAGTGTTATTTGCCATTTGTTTTAACAGCCACTTTAAATTTGTGACACTCAAATTCCAAACTCAGAAAGTTCTCTATTTTTAGCCTTAGCTGGACAGCTTGGAGTCTGCCCTCCACACATATAATTCAGGTGCTAGAAAGCTGCACAGAGATTTTGCAAAGAGTATGGGGCTCACTCTTTGTGGCTCTTTCCCTCTGGGGCTTCCCTTTTCTCTTTCTAGCTGCTGGGTCTAGCTTGGACTTGTCCTGTGTTTCTTCAAATCCAAAAGATTGCATGTCTTCTGTCTGAATTTTAGCCATCTGGAGTATTGTGGACTGCCCATGGTCTACTCTTGGGCTAAACCTTTGTCTTTCTTCTAAGTGTCTACTTCCCCCCAGTGTCTGCCTGCCTTCGTTCTCTCTAGTGCCTTCAGGTAGTCATTTTTTCTGTCTTCCCAAGTTTGTATAGTTGTTATTTGCAGGAGGGTGAGCCAATAAGAGTTACTCAGCCATTACTGTCCCCTTGCTCTGATTCTTGACTGTGAAATGAGAAGGTGAGACCAAATGCCCCCTTCCAACTCCCCTAGCTGTGCCAAGGTACCTCTCTATGGTCAAAGGTGGAGGCTGAAATTGGAGTCCTGCTCCCTTTGTGGGCCTGCCTGGCCAGCCTTGTACCAGAGACAAGTTTACTGTGAGGTGTGGCTTTGTTAAATACCTGGAGGCCCAGTATCTATCAATACCGGCAAAGGGGGAGTGAGCTGCTGTTTATTAAAATAGGTTGCATTCTTGGAACGGGAATTATTTTGCTAAATTATTGAGTGGCCTGCAGCTTTCCCAGTGACCAGAGTGGGTGTGCTGACAGCTGGGCCGTCAGTCTGCCTCAGTGTGGAAACTCCTTAGAGCGCAGCCTCCTTCTCCCAAGGGCAGCCTGGCCTCTCGTTCCTCTGCCCATTCCTGTTTCCATTGCAGTGCTGGGAGCAAGGCTGGGAAACCAGAAGCAGGGGGTGAGAACTCGCTCCTCAGAGGCTCCAGTGATGCTGAGACCACCTCTCCACTGAAAGGGCTTGGGATAACCTCATTTGGGAGGAATGGACTGAGTGACTTCTGCATCAAGTCTGAGTCATTCTTCATCGGGGAGGCTTGTGCAAGCCCTGAAATTGCCAGGAGCTGCCTCCCTTTGCTGGGGAAGTAGCTTCACTTTAGGCCAGTTTGCCTTCCATTATGGGTTTTGACAAAGTAGAATAACCTTCCTCTACGACATTCCCAAATGTCAGAGATTTCCCTGGAGCCTCGCACTGTCATTTGTCATAAAGCGAGGGCTGTAAGGACTGGGTGGGCTGGCCCAGCTTGCATTGCAGGACTCTCCCTTCACAGTGTGCCCTGACCCCCATGGAAAGCAGGCCACAGGGTCTCCAGTGACCAGCCCTGCTGCTTTGCCCTCTGAGGATGCTCCCCTGAAGTGATGATGGGGAAGTGAAACACCCCAGCTTCAAGGTCCAAGGACTTGGGGTTGAATCCTAGTTATAGTCGTGACCTTGGGAAGTTGTTTTGTTACAGGGCAACCTTAATATAAAATGGGCTTGCCTGATTGGCTTTTTACTCATGGGAGTTTAAATGGCACTTATAATGCCCCAATTGCAGGCACACGTAACAAAGGTTAATAAAGGGTTTTATTTACAAGTGAAGGAAAAAGAGCGTAGTGAATAACACAAGGGGAAGAGAGGGCTACAGATTTGTAAATATTTTACTAGTTTTTTGGAGCTGGAACCCAACGGTGCGCTGAGAGCTGGCTTTTTAGGAAAAAGTGACCCCTCAAGGCTCACATGTCTGCTTTTATACTTAGCCTGGCTGCTTAATTCCACCCTCAGGTCCCAATGATCCGCTCTTTGATAATGACCTTATGGGATTTGTAGTTCTTGGATTTTTGTAGGTCTGGAATGGGGGTCGAAGTCCATAACCTATTTGTGTAATTTATTTAGGAGGGTCTTTCCCCCTAACGGTTTCTCCTCTCGCCTTTAATGCCACTTCATGTCTTCTCATCGTGGCTGTACATGTGAGGAAGGGGCTTTGCCTTCAGAACCCCACTTGACTCCCTTTTAAGGCTTCAGACCTCCTACATCTCCATATTCCCTTTGCCTTTTCCTTTACTACGGCTATCCCATACATCAGCAAGTCATCCTGTGGGAACTGGCGCAGGGCAATAGGTTAAGTCTAATGGTTTTGAAATTAGAGTGACTTTGAATTACTAGCTATGTGACCCCCAGCAAATCATTAAGTTCTCTGGATCTCCTTTTTCCTTATCTATAAAACAAAGAGGAGATACACAAAATAATAGCTCTTTAAAGGGAATAAAATAAAGGGGGCATAATAATGCTCACTGCCTTAGGGGTTGTTGGGAGAAAGGAATGAGATTCTACTGATCAACCTGTCTGGCATGGGGTGAAGTCTTAACATCTGTGTTAGAAGATGTTAACCCCAGGCCTCTGGTTCCCTGTCTCAACCTCCTTCTGCTCCCTGGGCCTCAGTGTCTTCTCTGCAGAGCCGGGGGCAGTTCTGAGCCTGCCCAGGGTGGGAAGTTGCCTTCCAGGAGGTGTCATTTGGTGTGAGGGGTGTTAATCCACACTCTGGGACTGAGTCCGACTCAGAGGGTTCTTTTGCTGACTCTGCTTCAGTTCTCCAGGTGGGTGGGCCAAGTCCCAAGGGGCCGAGAGCTGTCTCTTTATTAGGGGTTGGAGTGGCTATAGACACATACACTCTCAGGGCCCTGGTCACCCGCCACAGTGTCGGCCCAGAAAGTGTCTTGCACATCCCCTTTAAATATCACTCTGAAGAGACGGGGCAGCAGTCAGCAGTGGAGCAAATGCCGTGTCGGTAATACATTCTGCACCACAACGGCCCAGATCCTGCCATTGATTTTTCTTTATTGTGTTCCTTCATATTCAAAGCTGCCATGCATTTTAAAGTAATTATTGAATGGCATCTTCGATATAGCTTAACACAAATATCATTCTAACAGGAGTGATTGATTTTCAATACTTTCAAGTGGCTTTCTCCCTTGTGCCTTAGGATCAGTTATAAGACGGCGTATCGGCGCGGCCTCCGGACCATGTACCGGCGGAGGTCCCAGTGCTGCCCTGGCTACTACGAGAATGGAGACTTCTGCATACGTATGTAGGGGCTGCTGTTGTTCTGGCCTCACTGGGGACTGGGCGGGAGGGGAAAGCAGAGGAGGGGGAGTGAGGGGAGGGAGGCCGTGCTGTGTGACTCAGGCCCTGGGGAGCAGCTCTCGCCTGACCTGAGGGCTCCTTTCATCTCCTCTCATGAAGACCCTGCCAGCTCCCAGCTCTGAAGGGGTCATGGTCTGGTGCAAACACATATGCACAGATTCACCCAGCAGATCAACCTCTTAAATGTGGATGGAAGCAGGTCAGCTCTGGACTTTGATAGGGATAGAAGTGGATGCTTCTAGAGTGGTCACTCTGAGGAGCAATGGGGTACTGAGTGTACTCAGTGCCTGACATAGAACACAGGCCCTAGTCTCTTTTGGAGAGGAGAAACAAATGGGTAGAGAGACATATGGGTGGATGGATGGATGGATGGATGGATGGATGGATGGATGGATGGATGGGCATGTGGGTAGATGGATGGATGAATGGAAGGGAGGGAGGAAGGTTGGATGATTGGATGGCAATATCACAATACCTAGAAAGATGGCAAGAGTAAGACAGATCATGAGGATCTTGTTTCAAGAGTGGGAGGATTTCCAAGAAGAATTAGGATAAACAAAGGACATGGTGGAAGCATGAAAGACATACATTACCACTTTCCCTGCGAAGACTTAGAAAACTGAGGCCTGACTCTTTGTCTCCAGAGTGGTGAGAACTAAGTTGCTGGCAGCTTCAGTTCCTTAGGATTGGGGGCAGTGTGGTGGAGTGGGGGACACTAAGGAACAGGATCCTTAGATCTGGGTGCTAGTCCCAACTTCCTAGGCACGTGGAAGTCACTTGGCCTTTCTGGGACAATGATTGTAGGGCCTGGTCAGTCTAACGAATTTTTTCCTGACTCGCCTCTGACCAGTGGAAAAGGACCAGTTAGGGCTTTCCTGTGGGCCTTGGATAGTTCCCTCAACTGAGAGAGTGTGTCAGAGCAGCTGGGGCCCCTCACTAAATGACTGAAAGGAGAATTCACCCCAAAGCTCTGCCTCTTCATTTGGATTCAGGAGTTGATTTTCCTCCTTAATATCCTCCCTGCCACTCATATGTATGGAGCGAGCTAGCCCTAGAGAGAGAATTTGGGCAGAGTGGGTGTGTTGATGTTGGGAATGAAATGACAATTTTCCCCTGCTGTTGTTGCATCTCTCCTAATGCTGGAGAAACTCGATTCTAATTGCATTACAGGAATGAATGAAAAATGCTCCCACAAACAGGTTCAATAAGGATGGCTTGGCAGGAAAAAGACAAATACATTCAGCCAAAGCAAACCCACAAAGGTTTTTCTCAGGAGCAGGACAGAGGACTGGGCTAGGGCAAGTCCCTGGCTAGTGCCTCGCTGGAGTGGGGTAACTCCTGGGCCCCAGTGTAGAAGGGAGAGCAGGACTCAGGCTTTTCTGCTGCTCTGTCTGGGGTGAGATTCAGCCCCGGGTGGGACACGGGGCTCATAAAGCCCAAGCAGGATGGATGCCAGTGGCCCTTCCGGGCTCAGAGCACACTGATGGACTCAGGGAAATTATAAAGGGAGTCGGGACGTCAGCAGGGGCTCCAAGATGGATGAGCGCGTTCCCTTTCTAATTTCCATGTGTGGGCGTGGGTAAAGTTTGTGGAAAATGAAGAGCAGGGCAGAAGTGCTAAGTGGCCTGATTGCACAGGCCTGGTCTTGCTGACTGGGAAGGGCAGCTTATGACCTCCTGTCTTCTCCTTATGTAACCACCGGGCACTGCAGGCCAAGCCGGTGGCCACTGGCCAGCTCACCTCCCAGAAGGCAGCCAGTATTAGGATTGAAGGAGTTTCCTAGGAGGGGGTGGGAGAGTTTCAGCAGTGAGGCAGGGGCACTGTGGCACTCTGGGTGTGGATAGCATGACACAGAGGGCAGGAGCCACACAGGTCCAGGTTTGCCTCTGAGTCTGCCACTGCCCGATCCCTCCTCCTCCTTGTCTTCTTCTTCTTCATCATCATCACCATCATCATCATCACCATCATCATCATCATCACCATCATCATCATCATCATCATCATCACCATCATCATCATCCTCACCATCATCATCACCATCATCGTCTCCAGAGCACACACCCGCATAGGTCCCATTCTCATCGATTTACACACATCAGTGCATTAGCCTTACACATCAGTACAAGCCTTATGTGGTAGGTCCCTTTGTTTCTCCTATTTTGTAGATGAGGAAAGTCATAGAGCCATTAAGTGATGAAAAGCGCACCTCTAGAAAGTGGTAGAACTGGGATTTGAACCCAGGCTGCCTGGCCCCAGAGTCTGCCCTGAACCACTTGGACAGGCTGCTTCTGAGCCCAGGCAAGACATCATCTCTCTGAACCTCAGTTTGCTCATGTAAAATAGGGACAGTGACACCTAATCACAGGTGAGAGGCTTGATGAGCTGTTAAGTCCCTCTTCCATGTCCTTGTGTTTAAACATTTTTTGCCTTGGCCTTTAACTTTTCAGAGCTCCATGGACCCTCTCCTGGTAAAATGCAGGCTGCATTTATAAACCTCCCCCTACACAATTCTTTGCACACATTTCATTGAATGCGAGGGTCCCTACAGACCCCTGCAAGGTTCTTGGATCCCTGGGATATAGTTTCTGCCGTGTTTATCTGTTCAATTTATACTTGTTGCTCCCAGTTGTTACAGATGTGGGAGGGGGCAAGATGCAAGTGAGGGCTGGTTGATGAACCTCGAGAGGAGCTTGCAGTCTAGCAGAAGGAGGCTGGCCTGCAAAAGCAGCAGCAGTGTTTGAGGTGCTTTGCAAGCACCTTTATAAAAGTAGAGCCGGAGTAGAGAGAAGTGGCTCTTTGAGCTGCAATCTACTTAAGGTGTTCACGAGAAATCAGCTAGAGATAGAGGCTCTCTTAGAATGGTTCTGGCCAGTAGTTATTAAATACCTACTATGGTCCCCTCCTAGTGTTGCAGTGTAGCTTATAAGAGAAGTGCTAGAAATAGCTCCCACCCTCGTGGACTCTACAGTCTGGTTGGAAAGACAGCACTAAAGTTCAGGTGTTAGGAAACCGGCAGAGAGGGGTGTAGAAAGATTACTACTCAGGGGCCTCCCTGGTGGTTGCAAGGGGTTTAGAACTGCACTATGAAGCAGCTGCAGCCACTGAAGTGCGAGTTCAATCCCCAGCCAGGGAGGTGACTTACGTGGTGCAGCAGACCTCTCCTGCCTCGCCCGCTGCTCCCCTCAGCAGTGTTTTTTAGTCAGTCTGCCTGGCTCTGTTCCCCACTCTGTTTCTGGTGAATCCTCTCACCCCCAAACCTTTGGCCTGTACCCCAGGTTTTGTTAGCATAAATAAATCTTTAAAAAATACTAGCACTCAGACCTGAGTGCACATGTGACAGCCCTTGGGGGACTCTCTGGGGGTTTGAACCGGATGGAACTGCACCTTCAAGTGCATAGAAGAGAACCACGTCACCCTGGACATGGACAGGGTGGGGCAGTGAGAGGCTGGGCTGGCCACAGTGGGCAGGTCTGGGCAGGGCAAGGAGAGCTGGTGGGGAGGTGGTTGTTACTCTCCTGGTACTGCCACTTCAAAGCAGCACAACCTGGTAGCTTCACCGGCAGTTTATTGCCTGAGTGGAGGCTGAGGTGTCAGCGGGGTGGGTTCCTCTGAGGATTATGATGGAAGGCTCCCTTCTAGGCTTCTCCCTTTGTTTCTGGTAGGTTCTTGGCTTGTGCCAGGATAAATCCCTTCACCTGGCCTTCTTCCCCATATGTGTTTGTGCCCCCCCCCCCCACCACATCTCCTTTTTTTAAAAAGACAGCAGCCAGCCTCATTTTAATTTGATTACCTCTCAAAGGTCATATGNTTCCCCATATGTGTTTGTGCCCCCCCCCCCCCACCACATCTCCTTTTTTTAAAAAGACAGCAGCCAGCCTCATTTTAATTTGATTACCTCTCAAAGGTCATATGCTGAAGTATTGGGGGTTAAGACTTCAAATGATGAATTCAGCCTCCAACAGCTGGGTGTCGGCCATGATCAGCACTCTCCTGTTCCTGCTTATTGTCATGGGGGGAAGTGGGGGAACCTGCTAGCTCCCTTGGGCTTGCCACCTGTCTGTGAGGAACCTGAGAGGGAGACAGTAGTGAGGGGGGAAGATGGTGCCCATATGGTGCTGGGGGCTCGAAGAGAAGCTCATGAAGCTGGGAGCATCTGGGAGTTGATGTCTGGCGGGACCTACCCCTTGCCCCCACCCCTTAGAGGCCAGAGAACCTCCAGGACCACAGAACCTAGGGAGAAGCCACCGACAGAGTCCTGGACCTTGTACAGGTGGTAGAAGGACGTGAAAGCCTTGGCTACCTCTGCCTCGCTGCACAAATGGTGGGCAAATCCCTTTGCCTTTCTGGACTTGCTGTGGCTCAGGATGGCTCATCCCTGTGCAGGGAAGGAAGATCAAACAAGAGTGAGCATGTCTGGAATAGGCAGGTGTGGGGTAGCACTGTTTTTCTCTTAGTATCATTGCTTCTGCCCCGGAACTGCTGTTCTCATCCTGCAGTCCTTAGCAGTCTTTCCAGAACCATCCATGCCAGAGCTGCCCACTCCTTCCATTATCTACAGATATGGCTGAGTGTTTCCCACCTTGGTTGCCAGGTGTAGAGGCAGGAAGACGCAGGGCAGTTTCTACATGATCTGGGCAGACGGGCAGAGGAGGATTCCCGGAACCCTCGGTGGCTTTTCCAGGCTTTTATTGATCTTTCTGGATCATAGGCAACCAGCAGGTACACAGCAGGCAGAGGGACCAGGGGGCCAGGAAGCTGGCAGGCCCCCTGGCCCCTGGCAAATCTTCACTCTTCCTGGGCTGCTGCTGTGCTGCTTCTCGTGCTTTGTCTGCCTGTGCTCTTCTGCTACTTCTTCTGCTCCTGCTTATGCGTCTTCTCTGGCGTCCTCGTGACATCACCCTAGATGCCCCGTGTCTCAGCCCAGGTGCACCCACTTCCGCATGCTCACACCCTACTCGAGGTGCCCGCCATCAGGCACGCGTGCAGGACCACAGGTGTCCATCATCAACACTAATGGCTGGAGGGTGGAAAAAACTGGCAACTTTCATACCCTCCACCAGGTGTCAAATACTGCTTGAGACTCAGTGAGTCTCAAACACAGTCCTTCCTCCACACCCCTCACCCATCTCTTTTCTGTTCTCCCCATGAGATAAGGCAGTGGACATCTTTGCCTCTGCAAATGGAGCTGATTTGAAGTCATTTATGTGGTAGAATTTGAGACATTTTGGGAAACTCTGCTGTTTGAAAATATTAGTGCACATCAGGGCTCATCGGACTTTCAGAATGGATGGACCGGGCTATGTTGCAGCAATAAACAACGCTCAAATCTCAGTGGCTTAAAACCATTATAATGTTTACTATTTTGTTCATCTTACATGGCCACGGTGGGCTCCCTGGGGCCTGCTTCCTGTCGGCCTCACCCCAGGACCCAGGTTGATGGATTAGCAATTCTCTGCAGCATTGCTGGTTGCTGTGGCAGAAAGAAGAGAGGGCTCTGGAAGGTCTTGAAGGCAGAGGCCCAGAAATATTGAGTGAGCAGCATTAGTGCTTATCCCAGGTGCGATACAGATGCTGCAGGAATTACAATTCACAATTCGTTCAAATGCCTTATTGAGCACAGGTATCAGACCACCTGGAAGACTTGTTTACAACTTAGCCTTAGGGTCTTGGATTCAAATGCTTTGGGACGGGGGCTAGAAAATTTGCATTTTTAACAAGCTCCCAGCTGATGCTTGTGCTGTGGACTAGGAACCACACTTTGAAGACCACGAGTTTACCTTGCCCTAAAGGGTGGAGCCTGTGCTGACCTCAGCTTCCTGGATTGCAAGGAGGCCCAGGAGATTGGTTAACAAGTGCATCCCCTTGATCCACAGGCCTCTCCTGATGGGTGCTGGAGGGAAAGCACACCTCAGAGTTGCCAGCCAGGAGAGCGAGTGTATCTGCCGTCTCCTCTCCTTTCTCCCCCTGGTCAGTTTCCCCCACAGGAGGTGACTCCCCCAAACTTCCAGGGTACATCTTCTAGCCTTTGGAATGCCGAGCCCATGCCCTGCAGTGTGGTTTTCATCCACACCCAGAAGTGGAGGGATAAGCCTGAAGTTCCAGGTATGTGGCTAATGCCGGACTGGGCTGTGGCTTGGGGGAGCCCTGTATCTCAGGGCCAGTAGCTGGCTGGCTCTGGAAGAGGGACTCTCTGGGGTACCAGTCAGTATGGGGCAGCTGACGGGGAGCCAGCAGCTGGACATCTGGGAAACTGGCTGCCCTGGGAGCCCCTGAGGGTGTGTAAGATTTAACACCAGTAAGCTCACATAATTTTTGGTGATTTGCATACTCCTGTTTGTTATTGCAGTTGTTTAGACAGTCAATTATTATTTAAATTTAATCATGTTTACTACTTTTTTGCTCCTTGTTATGCATCTCACTTCCTCCTCCATTTGGCTTCTTTCTTCTTGAAAAGTTGTATTTACGGACCCCTGAGGAGGGATGGCTGTAGTAAGGGAAAATGCCTTTAGTTTGCCTTCCCTTGTGGCTAATGGTGTGGCTAATGGTGTGGCTAATGGTTTAGCCGGCAATGAATTTCTAGGTTTTCGGTCATGGTTTCTGTTTGAGGATGTTTCCCTCCTGTGTTCTGGACTTTGTCGTTGCAGTGCCTCGAGCTACCTGAGTCACAGGTTGTGGGGTGCTGTGGAGCCGGGTAGGGTTTCCCCATGTGCTTTAGGCAGTCAAAGGCGTAAGCCATAGAGAGGTGTTTTTACCATGAATGCTCATGCATCGCTAAGTGACTCGAGTTTGAGTGTATATTGAGTTCAATATTGAGTTATTATAAAATATGGTAAACCTACAAGGTATAGGATGAAGATTAACGACACGAGCAGTGAACCTACCAGCTACAGAACAGAAAATAAAGTCCTGCATTTAGTCATTCTGTCTGATTTCCTTATCGGGTAATAATAATTAGGATAGGGACTAGTGTGGCTTCAAATAGGATATAAAAGCAGATTAGTTCTGTGACAGTAAAAGTCATAATTAAAACATTTGTAGCAGAATTTAGATTGTGATGTAATTTTTTTCCAAGTATGTGGTTCTTTGGAGAGGAGAAATTGGCTAGCTCGGGGTGTTAGGGGAGAAGCTGTTTGTACCAATGGCAGTGCAGATAAAGGGTCCGAAAGGAAGGTGGGTGAAAAGTTTATACTGGCATCCTTAAGTTGATTTAAGAGGATTCAGCTGATGTGTCGTTCAGGTTATGTTCTTTTTTGACAGTCACACCAGTGGAAGAGTCGTAGTCCCGCTAGCTGGAAGGGACTGTTTAGCCTTGAAGAAGGTTGAGTTTCTGTGTGCACGGCCAACAATTCCACCCTCCTCGGGTGCTGTGCCTGCAAGGCGTAGTCCTAGGGGCTTGTGCATCCTGAGTATGGAGTTATTGTTTTTCTACTGTTTGCTCCTTAGTTGTTCAAATTAAGAACTCCTGTCTTTTATCAGTTCTGGAAATCTCAGCCATATCTCTTCGAATATCTCTGCTTAAATGTTCTCAATTCTCTTCTAGTTGAACTCCAAAATGTTGGCCTCTCATTCCACTCTCTGTCTCTCCTAAACTCTCATTTTTCATCTCTTTATCTCCATGCATTATCTCTCCATATTCTTGGACAGTTGCTCAGATCCATTTTTCAAATCCTTCAGCTCTGCTAATTAACCCATCGGTTAAGATCTTAATTTCAATAACTGCATTCCTGTTTCTAAGACTTCTGCTGGTTCTTTTTCAGATCTGCGTGCTCTTTTTTTGTAGTGTCCCCTTTTTCATTATGGATTCCAATACGCCTTTTCTTGTTTTAATTATTTTAAATGTATTTCTTTTATAGTCTCTTTCAGATATTCTCTCTTGAGCTATTGGTTCTGCTAACTCAAGTTCCTAGAACATCAATTCTGTTTGTACAGGCCACTCATCCTCCCTTATAGTGGACCACTTCCTCCGTAGGCTGCCATTTTCCTTTTCCTTTAACCTTTTCTCCTCTCTCAGGCCCTGGCATATGAAAGGGCCCTGCGCACTGGTATTGTATTTTCTTAATGGCTAATGGTTTTCACTGACTCATGACCAGCCTTTGTTTTGATAACTTGGTTTGGGATTCATTGCTGTGTAGGGGGAAGGTTTAGGTTTTCCTTATTTTTCCTTTTTGATGTGAAAGCCACATAATATTAACCATTTTGAAGTGTCTGATTCCAAGGAACTAGCACATTCGCAGTGTGGTGTGACCATTATCGCTATTGAATACTGCAACATCTCATCTCTCCTAGGGGAGACCCACACCTGCAAAGCATTCCTCCCAGTCTTTCCTCCGGGTTTTTGTTTCTTGTGGGAGGCTTTTTTTCCTCATCCAGAATCTCTTTTCCCTAGGCTGGTGGGCAACCTTGTCAAGATTCCCCTGCATGGAGCGGACAACTCCCAAGGCCAGATCTGCCTCTGGGCAGTGTGCGTGTGTGTGTGTGTGTTGGGGTGGGGGGGAAGCTGTTCAAGCTCAGGCTACCAGTTGGGGCTGGGGGGTGGCTGCCCAGGTCTGATGTGCCCTGGGCTACCTTAGCTTCAGCATCTGACCTGCAACTCCTATAAATTCCACTTCCCCTCTTTATTCTCACGCTGAAGGATTTACCTTTCTCTCTTTGTAGTTCAGCTCTGTTTTTTAAAAATCTGAATTCTATTTGGGTGGCATTTTCCTAGCAGGAAGCGCTACATTAGCACTCTTTGCCATGTCTCTGAATCTACCGCTGTTTTATAGTGAGTGGTGGTGGTGGGTTGGGGCTTATAGCTAGGCTCTGTGACATTTAATCCAATGCTTTCTTGAACTGATTGCTAACTGCCAGCCACAATAATAAAATAATAGTGTCACATCTGCCAATTCGCTTAGCACTTCTCATGTAGTCTGTCAACACTCTGAGACTGCAAAAGTGAGCTCTGTTGTGACTGTCCTGTCCAGCAGACGGAACTTAAGCCGGGAGCCCAAGGGGCCTTTTCCACATGGACAAGTGCTGTCCAGGAACTCAGACCTTGCACTTTCCCTGCCTACAGGGGTTTTCTCTCAATAGGAGGGACCTGTGGCCTTAAGACAAAAATGGGGCCAAGTGGGTAGGTGAAGAGGTTTTTAGGGAGACAAAGTGACTGAAGACAAATTGTTTTGATTTCAAATTTTTGATGAATGGGTCCTGATAGGTGCCAGAATCAGGTGTGCATGTGTGTGTATTGTGTGTATTGTTTGTTGTGTGTGTGGGTGTCTGTATGTCCATCCTCTCTGAACCTGGCCTCTCTACAGAGCTACTAGATTAAAACAATTCCCCACTGACCATCTACAGGGCTTCCCAGGCAATCTGCCTGCTGCTGGTCATCAGAAACAGATGATACAGCTCCCTTGGGTCACCCACCCCTGGTGCTGAGCTTGCTGCCTAGAACAACATTCATCCTTCTGTCTGTCCATCCATTCATTAGCATTTATGAAATTCTGGTGCCTCGCAGGTGTGCCTATGCCTCCTGAATCTGGGATACAGAGATGAATAAGAAGCACATGCCCCAGTGGAAAGACAATATGTGAATTCCAACACAGTATGATAAGCACACTTTAAGTAAGCAAGGAAGGAGGGAGGGTATTGCCGCACTGGTGATGGGGAAAAAAGAGTTACGTGGCAGTCCTAACACTCAGGACCAAAGTTGGTGCAGTTACCACAATCCCAGCCCCAGTCTTGTCTTGTACAGGTTTAGAACATTAATTTAGGATGCCCAGAATGGCTGAACTCCAGGGGATGATTCACAATGACCAAACTCATAAAATACTAATGCTTAACCCTGCTGCCAATTAATTCATTTACAGTGGGAAATGTAACTGCCAAAGGTTTGCTTTTGTCCACTCGTCAGTACTTTTTGGCTCCTCAGTAAATAAGTGCTGAATGAGTGAATTCATGGTCTGGCATCCTCCGGTAGTACCTCTTTCTGATTCCTCCTGTTTCACTCTAGAGAACCAGTTGGGAACTGGTTCCAAGTGTTCTTCATCCACTGTCATGTCCCGCCTCTGGCCCCCCATTGCCTCTGGATTGATGTCACTGCCCCACTAGGTGTGGTGCTGACTTGCCTAGTCTGTGAGTGCCCGAAACAGAAGGATCACATCTTCTGTGTGCCCTCTGGGCCTGGCACAGTGCCTGGCACTTAGTGCTGAATAATTATTGAGTGAGAGGATGAATGAATGATGAAATAGATGCATAGCCTCAAACCTGAGAGACCTATTAGGGAGAAGCAACTTACTCTGTCTAGGGAATCAAAGGACAGGAAACTCAATGATGATCATTTTTTTTTAGCCCTTCTCTCTCTAAAGACAGCTCCTCGAAGGAGGCTAGTTTCAAGCAGTGTCTAAAGGCCAGGAGGGACTTGCCAGGAGGACAAGAGGCAGGCAGTATTGAGACAGACCAGCAGTTTGAAGTCTACTCCCTTTTCCTAGCAGCTGTTTGATCCTGAGCACCTTATTTCCCTTTTGCTACTTGGTTTTTCTCATCTGTAGAAGAGTTGTATTAATAGGGTTGTACCTACCTCTTTGGGCTGCCATGAGGGTTAAATGAATACTACGAAGAAAGCATTTGCACAGGACAGATGCTCAGTAAATGTTAGTTACTACTGTTTGTGTTATATTTGTGCGTGGGCATTCTCTAGGAGAGGGGCAGTGTGAGCAAAGATGAGAGTGGGAAAGGGCAGCTAGACCCAGCATGCTGCCAGCAGGCCCCTGTGGCAGGAGAGGACGAGAGGGGAATAGCCGGAGCGACTGGCAAGTGGGAGGGTGTGGATCCTGAGCGCACACCAAGGAGCCTGGAGGTTTTGTGAGGTCATTGAAGGGTTTGGGCAACCAGTTGTTATAGGGCAGGGAGAGGAGCACCCCAGAATCCCCAAGCCTGCCCTCTCTGAATGGGTTCTGCCATCTGCCACATCAAGACAAACATATAAGACCTTTAATGGAAAAGAACTTTAATACAATTAGGGAACAATACAGAAAGGACAAAGAATATAGTCACTAAGTATCCAAGTTACCTATCTCCTTGAGGGTAAAAGTCCAGCCAAATAGGATTGGCCCAAAGCAAGGCCCAAAAGCCTGCCACAAGTCCAAAGGACCTTTCAGTGGAGACCCATAGAAAAGGGTCCGACAGAGACAGACAAATTTGGGAGGAAAAGAGCAAAATCAAAATCAAGATGAAAGCTGCCATTGTTAACCTCCCCAAGGGTCTCTCACCCACATCTGTTCCAACCAGGCCAAGGCCAAAAAGCAAGCACAGTTTCTTCACATGTCCCTCTGCTCCACGTGCCTTCTCCAGGTTTCCTTGCTGCTCTCCATCCTGCTTCCTTCTTCCTCCCTTCCTTCTGTCTGTCTCTCTTTCTGCAGAATCTTCTTTCCCTGCTCAGCTCCACCCACTTAGGGCAGAACCGGGGTTCTGAAAGTTCCCCCTTTCTTGGGGACCACCCTGTTACACAATGACATGCTCACAGTGGTGGTACGGAGCCATCACCCAGGGGACAGCATCGTGGAGGACTGTTGAAGGGGTGATGAGTTAGGAGGTCATGCAGGGGTGGTCAGTTACCCAGGTAAGAGAGCACAGGAGCCCTGGGTCTTGCTGGCTGCGTTTTGCTGGCCTAGCCCTAAACTTTCTACCAGGCCTTTCACCTGCAGCGAGTGCCCGCAGAGGCCTGTGTGCTGATGCATCTAGGCACTGCTTAATTACTAGCTGGAGCTGTAATTAAACCTCTGCTATCCGGACTGGGTAGCCCTGGGGGAAGTCTTTATTAGTGTCAGAAGCAGTTGAGCATTTATGTAAGGCCTGGGTGTTCTGGGCCGGATGAAGCTGCTAAAGTAGCTAACCTGTCCCCAGCCAGTCTTACTCCACATCGCTCTATGGAAACTTCCCTAAGGCCCCTGCTCTCCATCTGAATTCCCTCAACATCTGTGAAGCATCATCTCTGATTAGCGTTCTGGTTGGTTTTGGTTACTTCTCTGCTTCCTCACCACGCTGCCAGCTCCACGTGGCCTGGCCCTGTACTCTGTAACCCACACTTTTCGCTCTCTGCCTTGCCTTGCACGTTCTGTGTATGCTGCTATGCCATCTTGGCACGTAGGAAAGTGTGTACTGTTCTGTCTGCATATGGGATGCTCTTCCCCGGATAGCCATGTGACTCCTTCCCATATTTCACTGAGTTTCTTCCCAAGAATCAGGTTATCAGGAGGCATCCCAGAATGCTTTGAAAAAGCAGTCCCTGACATCTTTTCCTGTACCCTCTTATCTTCTTGGGTTTTTTTCCTTATCATTACCCCTACTTGACATGGAGACAGACACATATATTATTATTCTCTGTCTCCCCAACTAGTATATATACGCGATAGAGACAAGTGATTTTCATTTTTTCCTAGCTTATACCTCTAGTACAGTACCTGGCAACATGTCCCAATAAATATTGAATGAATGAATAAAAAATGAACTGTAAGTGCCAGAGGGCAGGCATATCCTTTTAAAAAGGCCATTGTGGGTCTATAGTGACTCACAATGTGCCAGGCACATAGTAGGGCCTCAGAAAATATTGAGTGATCAGATACCATTATGTTTTTTAACACCTCCCTCACACACCCTCTGCTGCTACTTACTCCTGACACTGTAGCCCAGATCCCCTCAACCTGTTGCAGGCACACATCCCACTGTCCCAACCTTGTCTATTCCTGGAGGGTAAGAGTGGAAGTATTAACTGCAGGCTTGTCACTCCTCCCCATAGGTTTGAATGGAATAGGCTCCTGGAGGCCTCTTGTGGCCTGTAATTCTGAATTATGGGCAGATGGGGGGCTGGGAGAGCAGCAGGGGTGTCAACCTCCTGCCAACGAAAGCAGAAGTATTTTAATATTTTAACATCCTCTCCAGTCTAAGTTTTGGCTTGAACTGGTATAGGGGGTTCTTATTTGGCCCTGGAGATGCGGTAACGATACCGTAATTTCTAGGACTTAATAACGTCTGGACCTCCGGGAAAGGGGCATCTCAGCTCCAGCATTTGGCTGTGTGTACATGTGGCTGCATATGGCACTGAGTCTGCATGTGTACAGGCTCCCAGCCCACGAGAGGGGTGTCTGTGCAACAGGTTATGCTGGACAGTGTAAAGGTCAAGGGCAGGAATCTTAGAAGTAGACTGTTGTCTCCTGCCTGTGTGACTGTGGGTAAAGTACTTAGCTCCTTTGTGTCTCAGTTTACTCTGCTATAAAATGGAGTAGCAGTTGAACCTTCTTCATGGGCTGCTGGGAGAACTGAATAGCTGAACGTGCTACATAAGTGTGAGCTTTGCTGTTACAGGTGCACGTGTGTATTCACAAGCACACCCCCTCACACAAGCTGTGTGTGCACGTGCATGTTTGGGATGTATGCAGGTCCTGTAAGCAGATGTTGCAGTTCTGCCCATAAAAAAGGCCCTTGTAGCCGTGTGCTGGTGCACATCTGCATGCTTGTGTGTTTAGAGAGTTTGTGTGTTTGTTTCTCCCTCGATTCTTCTGAGAGTCACCTTCCCCATCATCTTTCCCACTTTGCTTTCTCCTTCCTCTTTTCAGGCAGCCATTGGTGCCGAATTGTCACCAAGGGAGCCAGAATCACATTTTTGCTCTGGATGGGGTGGGATGGATGGGGGAGCAAATGACACCATCAATCTCATTCCCTGGGAAGGAAGGAGACCTGGAACCAAGGGCAAAACCAGGGAGGCCTCCTTCCCCTCCAGGCTAAAAACTGCCCCTCTGGCCACCGTGACCCTGGGCTGAGCCAGGTGGGGAGTAAGAGAAGCCTTGGGAGCTAATCTAGGAGCCTGGGGGAGCCACTTAAAGGCAGCCCCCCATCCCTTGGTGTGGCCAGGCAGAGGGACCAAGACCTTGGCCTCTGTTTATCCACAAGGTTCCATCCACCAAACAAACTGCGGAAGCCTGATAGTAAATCAGCAGCGAGTGTGATTTAGAGGACTCTGTTTGTTTGCTCAGCTAAGCTTTTGGCAAGGTAAATGCATAAGCTGCAGAAAAATCTCTTTGAAACAGCCGCAGGGCTCAAACGCCCTTCAGTCCTCCATAAAGGATTCTCAAAATTATATGGACTAGATTAGTATCTCTATTACATAAAACCATTTCAATGCCTGCTTAGGGCTTTGAGAATACACCAGACAGACCTTTTGTTGCTCTCCCCCACCAGCACCTGGTAATTGAAGATTTCCCTTTAAGAGTGTGTCAGGTGGAAAGAGCTCCTAATTTACTAAGTGGAGGGGCCTTTGTTAGGGAGACTGATGCTTTGTTCTGCCTGTCCCTTTTAATCTTGTTCTTGCACAATGGGTTTACATAAAGCACTACCAGACCATTTGGTTCTGGGGAGGGAAGAAGGGCAGGGCCTCCATCTCCTCTCCTGTCCGCCTCTCTCTTCCTCTTGCGTTCACCCTTCCCTCTTCTTGGCATGTCTCGCTATCTGGACTCCAGAACTACAGGGCAGGCACAAGCTCTGGGACAAGCTCTGTGGTTTCATGGGAGTGGCCACCCTCCTCTTTTTCTAATCAGAGCACAGCCTCCTCCTTTTTAATTGCCTCTCTGCATGGAACCCCCAGAGGCAAGATCCAGGTTTGGGGCTATCTTCTCTGCACGGTGCCAGGTTTGAATCTAGCTGAGGTCTTCAGCCCCAAAGTCAAATGCCATCTGGTGACTGATGAGAGGGTTTTGGCTGGAGAGGCTCCACGTCCAGGGGCACTAAGCAGCATTTGCTGGCTGAGTCCCGCACACTGACTTCTGGTTCTGAGTGTGTGTGTGTTTGGGGGGGGGGTGGCGGTCACTGAATCCTGGTTCCAAGGATTTGGGTTTTGCCTCCAGCAGGGACCACCCCAATAGGGCTTGAGACCACCTTGGTCCTGTCAGCTATGAATCCTAATCTGGCTTTCAGAGATGTTCTTTCCCCCCTGGACCATTATCTTGGAGTCTCAGCTTCTGTAATGCCAGAAGATGTCACCTTTGAACCGCTACTAAATGTGAGTTCAATCATGGTGACTGCAAGGCAAAGGTTTTTCTTATTTTGAAGTACTTTAAGACAGAGACTTGCAAATGTACTTCTTGATGAAGTAGAGAAGAAACAAAAAGAAGCAAGACTATTGGCAAAGAATCGTGAAACAGTCATGGAGATGGTTGGAGATGCTGTTTGGTTTGTTCAGAGGTGGACACGTGTATCCCTGGGATTTTGTTGATAAACTTCCTATGGTGAGGGCATCAGCTTCCCAAGGGCAGGACCTTACTGGCCTGCATCCCCAGAGGGGCTGGCACAGGATTTGAGTTTCTCCTAAAGATTTACCTACCTGCTGGGGCTGGGGAGAGGGGAAGGAGGAGCTAGCAGTGACTCATGACAAGGTAGTGAAGCTTGTTTGGCACCTCAAGCCCCTTTGGAACACATTCCAGATAATGCCCTCCACTGGAGGACATTTGCCTTCAAAAACAAAGTAGGGAGACTCACATTTTTGGGCTCAGACCTTCACATGTCTCAATTTATCCTCAAGATGACTTTCTAGGAATGAGTTCATACTTTACACATGTACAACAGACTCAGGAGTTACATGCTTTCCCCAAGGACCTACAGCCAAATAAGTGGGGAGCCAGGTTTCCAGGGCACTGAGTAGAGGATTGGGGCTGAGAAATCCACAAGAACCTTAAATTTTTAAAAAAAAATTTTTATTTATGCACACAGGAACTGGGGTGTAGGCCAGCGGTGCGGGGGTTGAGAGGAGCCACCAGAGACAGAGTGGGGAGCAGAGCAGGCAGATGGACTGAAATAAACTGCTGAGGAGCAGAGGAGAGGTCTGCTGCATCATGTGGGTCAGTTCCCTGGCTGGGAATTGAACTCAGGCCGCAGTGGCAGTGGTGAGAGCTTGATAGCGCTGAGATTTTAACCCTGCACCACCAGGAAGGCCCAGGAACCTTAAACTTTTAAGGAATGAGCCCCATCCCTGGGCAGGGGTGTCCTGTCATTAGTGCTTAGGCTGCACAGTCAGCATCTAGCTGTGGCTCAGGTCAGGAGCCTGGCTTGCAGCCCTGCTGTTACAGGGCAGGGAGAGGAGCACCCCAGAACCCCCAAACCTGCCCTCTCTGAATGGGTTCTGCCATCCACCGTACTAAGACAAACATATAAAACCTTTAATGGAAAGGAACTTTAATACAATTAGGGTGCAATACAGAAAGGACAAAGAACATCGTTACTACGTTAAGCATTTAAAGTTACCCATCTCCTTGAGGGTAAAAGTCCAGCCAAATAGGATTGGCCCAAAGCAAGGTCCAAAAGCCTGCCACATGTCCAAAGGACCTTTCAGTGGAGACCCATAGAAAAGGGTCAGAAAGAGTCAGGCAAATACGGGAGGAAAAGAGCAAAATCAAAGTTAATATGAAAACTGCCATTGTTAAGCTTCCCACGGGTCTCTCACCCACATCTGTTCCAACCAGGCCAAGACCAAAAAGCAAGCACAGTTTCTTCACATGTCCCTCTGCTCCATGTGCCTCCTCCAGGTCTCCTTGCTGCTCTCCATCCTGCTTCCTTCTTCCTCCCTTCCTTCTGTCTGTCTCTCTTTCTGCAGAATCTTCTTTCCCTGCTCAGCTCCACCCACTTAGGGCAGAACCGGGGTTCTGGAAGTTCCCCCTTTCCTGGGGGCGACCCTGTTACACTGCCTTGGATATAACTAGCTGGGTGACACAGACATGCCACCCCTTTTTCCCTTGTCTACCAAATAGGACTGTCATATCAACTCTGTCCTTCAAGACAATATGATGAGCTTTGTAATATGCCAGACCCTAGTGACCCTACCTAGCCCGTCTGGCAATAGAAATAACTATCTCCTCCTCCTCCCCCCTCCTTACTTCCTCATCACCATCATAACTAACATCTGTATAGCAAAAATTATATGCCAGACTGCACTTCTGTATTCACTTCATCCTTATAACACACCTATGAAGTAGGTACTGTTAGTGTTACGGAAATTACTCCTGCCCATAACCCAGGGTATGGGAGGATAAACCAGGCGGCACTCAAGGATTTCTGGAGACCAGGTGCTTTATTCTAGATTCATGTGCATATGGACCCAGGCACGGACCTTTCTCTGAAAATCTGGGCCCCGAACAAAGGCTGGGAACTCCTTTTATACTTTACTATCTCTGCATTGCTATATGGATTAAAAACACATACAAACCATATGTTTGAAGGCCAGTTCCCAGAGGAAAGGGGGAGTTTTGCAGGGAGGTAATTTTCCAGGGACACAGACCAACCTGACCTGTTACCTGCAGCTCTGTTTAGGAGTGCTGAGACTGGGCCATGAATCTGATTTGCTAACTGTGGCAGCACTGGTATGTTATTTGCACTTAGGGTAAATTCTGTGACTGGGGAGTCATCTCCAGTCCATTGTCCAGCAATATTTCTCCTACATTAACATTCCCATTTTATAGATGAGGAAATGGAGGCCCAAAGAGGTTCTAGAACTTGCTCAAGGTCACATAGCAGTAAAATAATAAAGCTGGAAGTCAAAACGGGTCTCATCTGGAGTCCGTTCCATGCTTACCACCATTCTGTTACAGCCAGTGGTCTGCAGGCTCAGCTGCTCTAAGGTCACTTCTGGAGCTTCTGTGTGTGGACTCTTTGGCTGCTGCAGGTGGGCACTATTTAGTTGATGGTGTATTGGCTACAGCTGCTCATCTAACCCCGGAAGTGTGTGGTCAGTCTTCTGCTCAGTTTCCATTCTAGTTTATCCTGCTGGAATAAAGCCTGGTCTGGGAAACTTTGCTGTTTATCCTCTGTGCCTCACTTTCCTCATCTGGGTGATGGGCATGATAATACATCCACTTAATCTTGTGAGGATTAGGCAAGTACCTTCATATAAAGTGCTTGGAACACAGTAAATCCTTAGTGTCAGCTCCTGCTACTCTCTATGGCAGGATAATGCAGAGATACCTTCCTTGCTAAGCTGAGGGTAAAAGGAATCCATTTGCAGATCTGGGAAGAAGCACTAAAGTACAAACACAGGGTTGGGAGGTGGGGCTCACAGGCACCCTCCCCTGACTTCCTAAAGAAAATGTTTGCAACTATTAGAATAGCAAATAAATGTTATCTCGTACATAGTATGCAACAGATGAGGCGGAGCCCTCACTGTGTAGATCAGCTTTGTAAACAGTGAGCCATCCCAAGTGGCTCTGCTGGCTCCAGGAGGGTACAGATTGCAACCTTTCTACCTAGAGATCAAAACACAGAAGACAGTCTCCATGTGCACCATCAGGGTGCTGGGCTCAGCTTGTGGGTCCCAGACAGAAACATGATTCAGAACCTAGAGAGATGTCCAGGACCCCACCTGCCTATAAGAGGGGTTACCATATTCCTAAATCGCACCTGATTTTAAAGGTGATTGTCAATCGCTTTGTAACTCAAATGGTGCAGCTCTCCGTGCTGAAACAAGCCTGTCAAAGGGTCTCTGAAGGTCAACTCCAGTCTGGAATTCTGGGTATGTCTGTGTGGGGTGAGGGTTTGCCCTGCACCGCCTTGCAAAGAGAAATGGCCAGCCGACTACTGGACGGTCTCTCTCTGAGCCTGTGATGGTAAACGCGCCCCTGGAGGAGGCAGAGTCCGTAAGCCTCACCCACCAGTATTTACTTTGAGGCTTTCAGACACTGCTCTGACATGTGCACAAACCACGCATGGAGCAGCGTGGCCACTTCAGCTAGAGGTCTTAATTACCTGCTAAGAACAAGAGAGGTTTTAAGATCTGGGAATCAGCCTGTGCAAGTGGTTTATTTCCCAGAGCGGGTGTAGAGCAAGGGGAACCATATGGCCCAGCGGTGGAACAGCTGTCTCTTGAGAAGGAACAATTCGGGAGCTACCACCACCTGGGTGAATTACGAGCCTTGCAATTTTTATGCATATGTTGTGGCAACCCACCAACGCAGCAGTCAAGCGGGTGGATGATGGAGAGAGATGGGATGTCCCTGTGCTCTGTGCCCTGGCCCATTGCACGGCCATCCATCCCAGAAACCCTGACTCAGCGGCCGCCTCCTTCCTGGGCTGCCCTGGCCAGACTGCCTCTGAGGTCACGTGGGCCAAGGCCGTGTCAGCTCCCCTGGGCAGGTGGGCCTTCCAGACCTCCAGAAAATATACATGTCATTCCATAGCCTCCGCTTGCCGCTTTGGTAGGACTGGGAAAATCTAGTTGAAGAGTGCTTAGTGGTTTGGGGCTGTTATATTTTTTCTGCTCTATGATCCGTGTTAGGTTAAAAGGGCCAGAGTTGCTTTTCTTTCCCATAGACGATAACTCAACCTGGACAGTCTCCCTCTGGGAGAATTAAAGGTGATAAGGGACTTCTGGATGGCTGGACCGTTAATATCCTTCCCCTGAAGCGGCCCCTCTCCTGTGCCTAGCTCCCAAGCTGGTCGGAATGATTAATATATTTCTAGGGTGTTCTCATTCAAATTGATACCTCTTTTCCTTAGCCAGTGCTGCATATCTGAGGGCTGGGGAGTTTGGTCAGAGTGTCGGGGGTCCCCCTCCTCAGACCTGTGCACGGTTGTGTCATTCCCAGTTCACAGATGAGGAAGCAGAAGCACAGAAAGGTCAAGAAACTGCCAAAAGGCAACTGAGCTAGGAACTAGAAGAGAGGACTGAAACCTAGGTTTGTCTCACTCCAAAGTCAAAACTCTTCTAGGGACTGTGCCAGGCCCAGGAAGAAGTGGACCTACTGGCATGGCATTAGCTGAAGGCGTGCTTCCTAGGAAAAAATATAACTCAGATCGCTATGTCTCAATATCGGTATCCTTCCCAGTAGGAGCTAGGGGTTTTCACGTTTGACATTCTCCTGGGAGACCTCCTGTTCTCCAGGAGGTTCCTGCTAAAATGTAGCTGTTACTTGAGGAGGTAATGTGTTCATCTTCATGCTCGCCAGGATAGAGAGAAGTTGGTCTAGACAGTACATGAAGGGAGATCTGGGCAGAGGATACTATGCCTTCTCCCTTTTAAAACTTAATCTGAAATCAGTTCTGCCCCTATCCTGATGACGCCTCACTAGAAAAATACCCCAACTTGAGTCGCCACCATGGAGGTGTCACAGCTGATCTAAGTGAGTTGACCTTAGATTGATTGCCCAGCATTGACTTCAAGGTCATCCAGCAGGGGGAGCATGACGTGTGGCCCCCTCCATGGGGATGGGACACAGACTTGAGGCATGGTCTCCCCAGTCAGAAAAAGTTCTCTCCCCAAGTCCAGCTCTAGGTGTCCTGCTCTTTCATCTTCCGTACTCTGCATCACCTTGTCATTGCCACCAATTTGGGGATGTTGCCCTGAAAGCCCACAGACAGGGTTTGGGTCTGAATATCTCTATGGACCTACTAGGCAGTTGTTAGGGTTTGTTGACCATTTCTGTGTCTTCCAGGAAGTCCTAGGAAGGAACTTAGGGAAAGTCAAAATAGACCCTCTCCCAAAAGGTTTATGTATCTTGGACAGCAGAGGGAGGATCTGGAGCTTCAGTGGGAGTTTTCAGATGACTTCCCCTCTCCAGAGGTAGGGAGACCTAGCCCCAGGAGTTGAGGAGCCCATCCAAGCCCATCGGGCTGATTGTGCTGGTGCTATGGGACATCGGCCTCTGGCCAGTAAAACCAAAGAGATGGGAAATAAGAAATTCCTTCCTTCTTAATTATCCCTTACTCTGCTCCCATTCCCTCCTTTGCCTTGGGTAGAGGCCATTTCAGAGTTCTTCTCGTGTAACGCCCACTGAGAAGGGAAGACGAAAGGGGACAGCTGTATCAAGTGACTCCAGAGGCAGCCAGGGGCTGCAACAGTTCGTGAGGTGATCACCTTCCTCTTCCCTTTTTCTCTGGGTCCAACTGGACCTCCTCAGCTGCACCCTTGCTCTCCCTGCACGGGGGTTTCTACTGCATACTGGGGCACTTGGGCGATGACTTGCAGGGAGTTAGCTGCCCTAGCACGCTGGGGGAGACTTTTGGGATACACCTATATGGGGAGGGAGGGGAAGATACAGCAAGGGGACACTGGGCACCCACTTATAGGTAGACGTTCAGTTTTCTGAACCTCAGCAAAGTCATACTGGGAAGGCAAAGGCCAAATGGCAAGGGGGCTGAGGCTCAGAGCTGAGTTACGTGACCCTCAGGTCTAGAACAGCAGGCCACATGTCTCACGGAGTGGAGGCGTGTGCCTCTGGAGATGGACTGGATGATGGTCCTGCTCCACACTCGATGGGAGAATCAGTGTTCTTGGGGCTAGGTGGGACCTACTGAGCACTGGCCATGGCCATCTCTCTGGATTCTTATCTGTACTTGGGCCTCTGATCTGTATCATCACCACACACTCTTGATCTATAAGTGGTTCCAGTGGCTATACAGCATGGAAGCCCTGCTTCTGTCACAGCCACAGAGATGGTGACTCAGGCTCGGTCTTCGGATTACCCTGGTCAACAGGGAACTCACATTCTCTAGGAAGCCCAGTGGGTTGTACTGTTCTCAATGAGACCAACATATTCTACAAGTTCTCTCTTCCATATAACAGCTTTTTAGATATTTAAGAAACTATCCTTTGTCTCTGTCCTCTCACTGTTTTTTGGGCAAAATATCATTTGTTGATTTAGCCTAATTGATTTTCAAGCATCTCTTATGTACTAGGTGATAGGCTAGGTGCTGAAGAGATGGGAATCAATCAAACTTACATGCCTGTTTACTCAGGGGGCTCACTGCTAAGCCAGGGCTCTCTAGCTTCCTCATGAATGTAGGAAGGATTGTAGGTCTGGCTTGATCAGGGCAGAAGGTGACTGCCCTGCTTTGCTCTCCATTCTTCTAACCTGTAGAATGTGAAGCAGGGGCAATCTGTTAGCCTCCCTGGGAATTATTCTGAGGATTTCTCTACCAATTTATAAGGTTAATGTGTGGGATTTGACAAATCAGATTCCTACTTTGTTACACGCAAATGCCAAGGGTTTTTTGTATTCAATCCCATGGAGGCATGGCACAGGGACAGGACAAGTGTTTATTTTTGTAATGTACTTATAATAGTAATTACCGTACTTTTTCAGATAAGAAGGTAATCTGTTCAATATCACACACCTACTCAAATGGCTAAATGTTCCATTCATTTAATTTTTATTCAGGCTATTCCTGTATTGAGTGTTTATTGTATGCAGTGCTGAGTACAATGTTTGGGGGGGTTTCTACTCCCATGAAGCTAGCAGCTTAGTGAGAGATAACCTTTTAACAATGTTTCCAAAATAAATTGAGAATAATATTTTGATGGGTGTCATGAAGGAAAAGAACACAGGTGATGAGACCCACTAGTAGGAGAGCTTCTTCGGATGGGATGAGAGGGAAATCGGGCATAAGGATGTGGGGCTGAAGGATAAATAAGTGAACCCTGAGATGGGGAGGAAGCTCCTGGCCTGGTGAACTGCCCAGGCAAGATCCCAGATGGGAATAAGCTTATTACACCTAAAAGAGTAGAAGATGGTGGTGGGCAGAGGACTGGAGAGAGGAGATGGTGGAGAATGGGATAAAAGATGTGTGTGGGCTTATCCGTGGGGATAATATCCTCAGGTCTTACCATCACCAGCTGGACTGGGGTTCCTGCAGATGAGAGCCGGGAGCAGAGCTGGGGTGTGTGGAGGCATCACTGTTCCCTCAAACAGAAATGCTCTGCCCTGAGCCAGCTAGGCCATGTGTTTGGGGCGTGGTAGTCACTGCCTTGTGTCCTCCTGTGGAGCTCACTCTTTCCTTTGTGGTAGTAGATCTCACCCTGTTCGACCCCTTCTCTGCGTGTGGACCCTGACTATTCTGGCACCCCAACACCCCACACAGTGTCCAGCTACAGCAGGCTTTACTGTTCTAGGTTTGGCTGTGACTTTTGTTCACTTGGGTGACCTTGGCCAAGCCACCTGCTTTCTCTGAACTACTTGGGGTTCTCATCCAGTTATACCTGACAGATCCTGGCCCTGAACTACGAGTATGGAGGGGAGCAACAAGGCAAGTGAAATCACAGAGAAGTGTTTTTGCAAACTGCAAAGTCCCAGGGAAATAGAAGGGTGTTCTGGTAACTGAGACCTGCAACAGGCTCCTTCTTCTGCCCCTTTGCCAAGGTAGACAGTTGCTTTTACCTATTTTTTTTTTAAAGATTTATTTATTTATGCATACAAACACTGGGGTACAGGCCAGAGGTGGGGGGGGGTGAGAGGATTCACCACAGAAAGCGGGGAGCAGAACAGGTAGATCAACGGAAGTACACTGCTGAGGGGAGCAGCGGGCACAGCAGGAGAGGTCTGCTGGGCCATGTGGGTCCCCTCCCTGGCCGGCAGCAGGGATCGAACTCGTGCCGCAGTGGTTGCGGTTTGCTTCATAGTGCGTTGCTTAACCCACTGCGCCACCAGGGAGGCCCCGCTTTTACCTATTATATATACCAGCCACTGTTGTAACTGCCATGAGGGGAAGCAAGGTAGCCCTCAGTTAAGTGAGTAGCCCTAGTAACTAGTTGCCTAGCTAGCAAGTGGTGGAGTGAGAATTTGAACACAAGAACCCCAGTTCCAGGGTCCACGACCTAACCCCTTTCTGCAAGGCACTCGTTATTCTCTGTACCATGTTACAAGGGAGGTAGCATCATCCTCATTTTCCAGATGAAAAAGTTGAGGCTCAGAGGACCATCACCCACAGTCTCATGGCCTGGTCTCTTGACCTGGGTGTGTGATCTCGCCTGGGCAAGGCCTTCCTCTGGAGGAAGAGGCGGGGATCTCCTCGGGGCTGTATTTGCACTCGGGTGTGTGAGGGGCCAAGGAAGCTGCAGCGATGCTTGCTTGTCTTCCGAGGGCTCCGCAGACTCCATGGCAACCAAAACACCACCACTTGGGCCTGGTCTTGTTTCAGTAAAACATTTTGTGGTGCGCATGCCGTTTGTGCCCTCCACAGGTGCTCTGGAACCAGGAGAAAGAAGCAGCATCGTTTACGTGTTCAAAGGACTGCAGCACTTGATACTGCCCCCAGGGGAAAATAAGTGTCCTGCCTTTTCAGACTTTCTGGCTTGGGGAAGCTTGTGTTCTCAGGCACCAGGGAAGCCAGCATGCTGTGGGTTCAGCACAGCTCCTCAGCACCAGGCCTGTGCAGTGCAGGCCCTGGGCTGGGACTGTACATAGGAGGGAGCGTCACACTGCTGTCTGCTCACATGTAAGGTGATAATCACACCGGTTGCTCTAGGAGATGGGCTGAGAGAATGCTACAGGCACTGAGCCAAGCACCAGGGGTGTGTGGTGCTGGGAGATCTCAGCCAGCCCAGACGTGGGTGATCTTGGCCAGGTGACTCCCCGTCCTTGAGCCTCACTCTTCTCGTCTGTAAAGTGGAGATAACAACAGGTCTTCTCACCTACTTCTGGAGGAAGTTAGGCAAGCACATGGAATGATGCCATAAATATGCCTTTGAAATCAGTGTCAGATGAATAGTCAGCTTTGAAAATTCCGAGACAAAAATCTGTCTTAGTTTCTTCATTTCTTCCCTCCCCCTTTTGTTCCTTCTATCTTATCCTCTGTCCTTTCTGCAAATACCTATCAAAATTTCTTCCCTTTATAAATACCATGCAAGGTAGCAGGTCAGGACTGGAGGAGAGATATGGTCTGGGTGTCACTAGAACTGGAATACCAAGTAGAGTGTGTCACCTCCCGCCAACCGGCGTTCCAGTGAGATGTGGCTAGAGCGAGGATCTGGGCCTTGAAGGAAGGAGAGGGGAGTAGGTGGGCAGCAAAGGGGGACACGTAGTCCAACATTCCAAGAGGGTGTTTGTTCCAGTGTGGGGTGCAGAGAGGAGTGGGTACAGGCACCTGAAGAAGATGCTCTCACACTGGCTTATTCAGCTAGAATGCAGACGATGACCAACTTGGGGTTCCCATCGTTTTTCTTCTCTTCTGATGTCCCTCACAGGGCTCCAGCCAGCCTGGCACAGGCTGCAGCTTCCTTCCCTCCTCCCCTCTTTTGCCCCAACACATCTCCTCTAAGGGAATTCTGGGCTTGGGAAGATTCATGCTGTGAATGAATGACTTCATGAAGAAAGGAGATAGAGAAAAGGAAAGTGAGGGCAAAATGAGATGAGTGGGAGAGAAGGAAGAACAAGGAAGGAGGCAGCAGAAGAAGGAAGGCCTCGTACAAGATTAGGTTGATGAAAGTTGGAATGAGCGAGAACAAGGGTCTGCTTTGGAAAAATCAATATTCTCAGCGTGGTACAGGAGCAAACATCATTTCAGAGTCTGCAGCTGTGTTTTATTGGGCCTCACATATCGTGCTGAGTCCAGAAGCTGGTAGGAAGCCCGTGCAGCCGCCCTGGCACCTTGGCCTCATGCTCTCCTAGGTGCCAGGGAACCTGCTGTTGGCCCGACTGGGCAGGGCTGAGGTTGCAGAGACCAGGCTATCGCTGGGGACCTAACCTTCAGCAGCAAAACTGACCTCAGGCAGTGACCCAGGTTGGGCCTCTGACTCAAATAAGCATCCTCAACACATATCAGCCCTGAGTCCCATTTGCTCAGGCATCTGCTATGATGACAGTCACTCTCACTTGGGGCTGTTTGACATGAATGCGCTTCCACTCCCAGGAGATTCTTTTGTTTGATAACAATAGCCTTAGGAGAGGGTGCTTTATTTTTTACATTTTTAACAGTATTTGTTTTCTGCACCAATAGCACAGTCACTGATTCAATATTTAACAGTTAACAAAAGGAGTCAGAATATGATGTCTTTCTCCCAGTTTCCTCTTCCTAGGGGGAAGCCAGTGTTACTGGTTTTTGTGCATTTTTCCAGAGACGTTTCGTGCATATCTGTGTATGCGTTCTTTGCCCACACTTTTCTTCTCTCAGCTTTACTGAGAGGTAATTGGCATCCAGCACTATGTAAGTTTAAGGCGTGCAACCTAATGATTTACGGATATTGAGGAATGATTGCCACTGTAAGTTAACATCCATCATCTCTACAGATGGGAAAGCAAAAAAGAAAAATGTTTTTCTTATGATGAGAACGCTTAGGATCTAGTCCTTTCACATCCACCAAACCGCAGGTAGCTGTAGTTGTGGAGTTACACGTTTCACCCCCAGGAAGACGTCTCTTATAATAGTTTGCCTGGTGATTCATTTCCTTCGGTCCCCCCTCCCACACACCTGCCTCTGGTGACCACATAGTTCATCTCTTTTCCTATGAGTTTGAATTATTTTTAGATTCCACATGTAAGTGTGATCATATGATACTGGTCTTTGTCTGTCTGCCATACTTTGTTAGCACGATGCCCTCAGACGTCATCCATGTTGTTGGTTGCAGATGGCAGGATCTCCTTTTTGTGTCTGGAGAGTATCCCATTATGTAAACGGTCCTGTCAGGACCGTGCATCTGTATGTGTATGTGTGGATGTATGTATGCATACGGGTGTGTGTACTTACGTGTATATATATGTGTATGTAAATATACTTTATCCGTTTATGGTGGACACAGCTTTTTTCCATATCTTCCCTACACCTTTTGATTTTTACACAAATGGTAATGTAGTCTAAACTACAACTTTTTTCACTTTAACTCTAGCTTTGTGTATCAATACATGAACCAATTCCTCTTTATGGCTGCATAGTGTTCCACAAGTGTGGCTGTACCATCATTTATTTGCACTTTCCCTTGTAGGCGGACATTTAGTGTGTTTCCCAGTATTTGCTCTCATAAACAGTGCTGCAATAAATGACCCTACCCATTTATCATCTTCTCGAGTGCAGTTATAGTGAGATGGTGTTTCCCCCAAAGACACAAAGATAGTCATGAGTGAGCTATGTAGGAGAGACCAGAATCCCTGCCCTTTCTGAGCACAACTTGGTGAGAAGCAGCTGCAGCCTGTAGGATCAAGGGGATTCGGGGGGCCCTCCGGCTGGGCAAAGATGCTAACAGGGAAGTCAGAAGCAACTGCCAATGACCTTCACAGCTGCCTTTTCCACCCACTTTGCATTATTCGTATTAAAGCCCTAAATCATAGGTGCTAAGTAACTCCTGATTTAGATTCTCAATTGAGTGAGACTTAAAACTGGTGGGACAAGGGGGCCACTGGCCACTGGGCATGTGGCAGTGACAGTGCTCACAAACCTTGGGGTGGGCTTCATCACGTCCCTTGGTGGCAGCAGCCTGGCTGCACGAACTGGGAAGGAAGGACGCTTCTCCACAGCAAGTGCTGGCTGTCCCAGCCACCCCCTGCTCAGGAGCTGTGGTTCTTGTCACTCTATCTTGGATCTGTTTCAGTTTGATAGAGAAAAGCCCCGGGCTTGGTATGTGCAATCAAGTTGAGAGCTGGACAGGGCAGCGGGAAAGGACACATTCGGCTCCAGCACAGGCAAGTTGTGAGGAGGCAGACTTCAGCTCAATGAAACAAAAAGCTTTCTAGTCATCAGAGTTGTTGACAAGTGAAACTTGACTGATTGAGATTCTCAATTGAGTGAGGACTCATTCCCATGTTCAGCAGATGCTTATTAAACTTCTGCTCTGTGCCAGTGGGTGGACACGGAGAAAGGGCTGTGGTGTCCTCCGTTCAGAGGCTGAGCAAACAGAATGGTGACATGTGGCCTGAGCTTTGATGGGAAAGGACAGGAGCTAGGCGAGCAATAACAGGGGTCGCTAACCTATAAAGGTGGCCAGGGATGGTTTCCAAAACAGGTGATGTTTAAGGTGAGACCTGAGAGATGAACTGACCAGGCAAAGAGAAAGAAAAGTGGTCCTGCAAGAGGAGAATGGCACATGCAAAGGCCCCAAGGTTCAGGAGACTTTCTCACCTGAGGATGTGGGTGTAATTGTGTGAGGCTGGACCAGCTAGCAGGACAATCACTTTAGGGGGTTGGCACTAACGTCAGAGAGGGGCTGGGTGGAGTGGTAACCCCTTCTGTCCTAAGAGCCTGTGCTTCTGAATGCCTGCTGAGGTCCCTGAGTTCAGTGTCTGGGGCTCCCATATGATGGTAAGAGCAGGGATTTGGGAGCCCTTGCTAAGAGCCCACTCTGCAGGCATTATTTTATTTAGCCCATCATGACAACCCTTCTCTCAGGTCCAGTTTAACAGAGGGAGAGTCTGAGGACTTTTATTGCCAGTTCACTGACATCAGTTAAGACTGAAGTCCACAGTTTGGTAGAAGAACCAGGACTTTCAGCCCAGGCCTGTGCAATCTGAAGCCCATGTGCTTAACCATATCCCTCTGTTCAGAGCCTCTCTAATGTCTGCCTGCCCAGCCTGCCAGCACCCCCTTCTTTAGAATTCTGTCCTGTGTGGCTGTGAGAAAGGCCAGGTCCTTCTCAGGGAAGGCAAGAAGCAGGGAGAACCAGGGACCAGTTTTTAAATCAGAGCATTAAAAACTGCTCGACAAGCCTCATGTTTTGCTTTCCTCATAGGTGGTGAGGATCAATTTCCTAAAGAAAAAAAATCAATCGGTTGGAATGTGTCTTTCTGGAGAAAGTCTGGCATCTGTCAAATGGGGAAAAAAAACCAGAAAAAAGATTTTCTCGGGTCGTGTGCTGGGGGCGTTGCTGATTCAGGCTGTGTGCTTCAACATCATTAACAAGTTGAAAAGCTGTAGCTCCTTGCAGGAATGCAGGATGGGTGGTTTGAACAGTTTAGCTGGGGAAATCCTTTACAATGCAAGGAAGGCTGAGGATGCCAGGAGCTTCCACAGGCCACTCTGGGGCCTGCAGCTCTAAGTGAAGGAATTGATGCGGTGCTGGTGCTTCTATCAGGCCCAGCAGTTTGGGATGATTGCTCTATGCTGGAGCCTGACAGGGACATTCTGACAAGTTGACAGTTTTAATTGATGAGCACTTGAGCCATATTGAGGCACCCCAGAGAGGCAGGTTAGTAGGTTGGGGTGATTGGTAGAGAAGCAAGAGAGATCCCCTTGGGAGTTTGTGACCGGACATTAGCTTCTGATAATAGATGGGCCCCAGGGCTCTAGGCTGGAGTGGGATGGCCCAATCCCTAAATTGAAATTCTTGTTGGGCTTTGCTGGAACAGTCCTTGTCTATTTGCTGGAGAGTTGCTGAAATTTTTCTAAAGAGCATTGCATTGTTCCATCATAGGAGGTATCGGGGATTGGCATTGCCCTACTCTCTTAGCTAAATTATGTATTCAATGCAAACGAGACTGGCATGCCCCACATCTATGACAGATAGGGCCCTAGATGAAGGGGGAGGTATTTGCTTATTCAGATACTGATTCATTCAGCATATGTTTGTTGAGAACCTGCCATGTGCCTGGTACTATGTACCATACTATATGCTGAAACACAGGATGACTTCTAGAGCCCATTCTTTGACTTCATGGAGTTCATGGGAGGGAGACAGACAAGTAGCACAACAGACCCCTAACCTAACCTGTGGCAGGGGTCTGTTCATCGTAGTCAGGGAAAGCTTCCTGGAAGAAGTGGTCTCCAGGTTGAGGTGAAGGGTAAGAAGAAGTAAGTGGTAGGACAACTGGAGAGCCAGGGTAACCTGGGCTATAGGGAGGTCCAGAGTAGTGAGGGCCAGGGTTCATTCTCAGACAGAAGTAGTTCCTTGTGCCAAAGATGAGCCAGCAGGAGGGAGTAGCAAGGCTGGAGAAATGAAAGGGCTAGAAGAAGGAAGATAAATTTTCTTCCTGCAAAAAACCCTAAGGGGAGGCATGTAGGGGAAATAAAAGATCAGAGAAAAAAATGTAAATTAAAAATCAAAATCAACAGAATATAAATCAGACAATATAAATCAAAATGGGTGGGAAGAGCACACGGGTCTCTGATGACAGGACACAGATGGTGGGAATTCCATGGGGACGACACCTGTGAGCAGAAAATATACACTGTGCAAAAAATGAAGAATGATGTAAAATAGGTATTAAGAACAAAACCAAACCCTAGGGGGAGCGGGAACGTCTTATACAGAACCGGCAAAGGGTGGTGTTTGATAAGTACAGTATGAATGAATGAATGTCAGCTTGAGCATCTTCTGTGAAGACTGTCCCCTGTTAGAAGAATTGCCTCCCTGCTCTGTGGTCCATCCTGCACACTGAACTGGCGGTGATTTCTGCACCAGTCATGCTTTAATGCCCTTGCTCACTGGCTCGCTCACTCGGGTACTGAGTCAGGTTGCTGGTACCAAGAAAGCAGGGGCTGTGGCTTGCTTGCGTATGGTATCCCTCGTAGTTAGCCTGGTGCATAGTAATTGCTTAGTAAACGTTTTTGGAGTGCTTAGCGGTGGGAATGGAATAGATAACTTTGAAAAACAGCGAGCTAGGTTCTCCTGTGCCAGGTACCGTTCTTAACAGTTTACGTATACTCAGGATTTAACTCTGCACCAGACTTTCTGTGAAGAGCTACTGTCTCTATTTTAAAGACAAGAAAACTGAGACCTGGAAAAGTAGAGTAACATGCCTGAGTTCACATAACTGGGAAATGGCAGAACCAAAACCTGAATCCAGACAGCCTGGCTCCCGAGTCTTTTCTCTAATCTCCCCACGGCCCTGGCCCTCTGTGCACAGTTTTCTGAGGGACACCTCAGACTCCTAAGGGCCAGAAGTGCTCCTTTTTGAGGTGCAGAGGTCAAGAGCAGGCCAGAGGAGTATTTGCTGCCTTGGTGTCCCAAGGGCAGGGCAAGTTTGGCCATTTTTGCCTTTGGATTCCTCTCCATGACCTCAGCCCAAGAGCCCTGCATTCAGCAGGTGCTCAATACATACCTACGATATGACTGCAAATGTGGGTGGTATTTGCATATAGAAGATGCACAGCCCTCCTCCTTCAGTTTGTCCCCAGAAACACAAGCAGTAGTTTTCCATGAGAGAACCCACCCAGCAGCTGTACGTCTCCTTTCCTGCTAGGTGCCTCTGGGTAAGTTGTAATTCACCAATGAGTTGAACCTGCACTATGTCACCTTCCCCACCCCAGTCCCCCTGCCTCAGTGCTCTCAGGGCTGCCTACACCCCTCCCTACCTCTGGTGAATTGAGGAATCAATTCAGGTCTAATGCAGGCCTTTCTGTCATCCTTTGATCAGGAAATGAACCCAAGAATGCACTAAGGCACAGTATCCCAGCTCCCCGCCAATATGGGAAGTGGAATGTTAATGTCTACCTAAAAATTAGCAAAGCACAACCAGCAACAAGTTTGACTATCCCTGGTTCTAGGTGCTTTGCCTGGGTGTTGTTTACTCTGCACTAGTTCTATGGCCACATCCTTCTGAAAGAAGGAAACTGAGGAACAGAGAAGTTGCTCAAGGACGCGCAGCTAAGAAGTGACAGCATAGGAACCTGGGCTTTAAAATAATGCTGCATTGCCAGAGAATAAAACTCAGCAAAGCACCACCTGAATTAAAATGAGCGACTCCGGGCCAGCATGGCAGCCCCATCCCCGGTTGCCTGTCCCTGAGCCCAGTATGTGCCTCTGCAGGACCACCAGAGCAAGGGCCACGGCCAGGAGAGCACTAGCTCTTAATGTCCTTCTAGCCTATCAGCCCTGCAGTGAGGTGCCTCTGTTTTTTAATCGACTATTTGTGTCTTAGAGCCAGATGTGGCCACAGCAATTAAAAATCAACACTAGACATGTGGAGAGGAAAGGCCAGCCTTTTCTGGCTTTTCCTGGCTGTGGAGGGGACTCCAAGTTGACGATTATAAAGGAATGATGATACACATGTGATGGATTGTTTTAGAACGCCCCTTGGTGACTGCCCAACACAGATGCAGTCACACACCCATGTGCCGGGTGACCTTGGGCACGGCAGAGTCACTCATGCTAAGTGTGTCACTTTAGAACTGGCACTCGGACCCACCTGGATATAGGTCATTTTATTTTCAGGCTGACTCAAACGGCAGCCTGATCTGAGGCTCCTGCCAAGAATGCTAATGGGGGGACCGATCAATGTGCCCTGGAGTACTGGGGAAAGTGGGTTCAGGGGGAGCCCCAGAGCCATATGCTGTTGACTTCTAGGAGACTCCCCTCTCCTTTTTTTCTGGCTCCTAAGCCGCCTTTTTCTGAGCTGGATATCAGGCTACTTGGTCAGGAAGCCTGGAAGTTGTCTTTATTTATCTTGACCTTTTCATGTAAGTAATTTTTATAGTTCCATTAACTAGTAAGACCATTTGCAAACCGCCAGGCAAAATATATTACCACGAACACCTCAGGGACTTGTGGACGGTCTTGGGTGGAATGTTAATGGGATCATGGATTGATTCCGAAGGCTCACCATAAGCGAGGGCCCGCAGACTGAGGCTTGGTCAGGCCAGACTGGTGTTTTCTCAGCATTATCTCAGGTTTGCAGAGAAGACCCTAAACCTGCCCTAGACCCGTTTGTTCCATACCAAGACCCCATACCAGGGCCTGGGCAGCTTACACAGGCCACCCCTGCCCTGGGACTGACACCTGGCTTTGTCTCTATCTCAGTACATGCTGATGCCCATGCTGTGCTGAGCCTGAGTTCACAGAATGTGTTCTTCTCACACTCAGCTTCACCAGTGAGCCAGAGGCAACCGTTGGTGCCGAGCAGTCCTAGACTCCCAGCTCTGGAGGGGGCATCTGGATCATGCTCCCCAACCCCTTCATTTCAGCCAGAGAAACTGAGGCCCAGAAGAGAGGGCCTTGGCTAGGTTCTCACAGCAAGTTGCTGACAGATGTGGTGCAGAGACCTACGTGTCTTAGCCTGCAGCCTCATGGTGGTGGTGTGTGGTTAAGTGCAGGCCCTGCTGTATCTGCAAGATGTGGATTCCAGCCTCGGTGTGGCACTGGATCAGCTAGGGTCCTGGCAAGGAACAGATGGCTTGTTGAGTGAGGAGCATTTTATAATCAATTGCTTATCAAGGCAAGGAAGAGATAAGAGGGTGCGGCGCTGAGGGCTGGCCACTGAGAAGAGCCGCTACCTTCCTGGGCTGGGAGACGCTGCCTGGCCCTTAGCTCTGGGTAAGGACCCTCACCGCCAGCACCCATGTGCCAGCCTCACCTTCTGCCCAGCTGCTCATCTCCTGTTGGCATTTCCCATTGACAGAACCACCCAGAAACCAAAGGACATATCTGCAGATGCAGTCCATGAGGTCAGCTCCCCGAGACCCAGAGAAGGCTTGGGTCTGGTCTGGGTCTGGCACATGGAGAACAACCAGCACATTCCTTCTTAAGGGTTAAAAATCAGCTCTTAGTCTGTTGACACGTAAAGCACAGGTATGCATGCAGTACATGTATCAGTGGTACTAGGATTTCACAGGAGGGGGCATGAGAAAAAAATGTCAAGAATAACTCTGGGGAGAGAGGGAGCAATAATGAAACCAAAGCTGAGAAGCCCTGATGAGCACGGTCTCTAGGTAACTATGGGAAGCTGCTCGCATTATTTAGCCTGTTCTGTGTTTTGTGTTCCCAGTTGTGAATGGGGTAGTGGTGCTTCCAGCCTGGAGGGTGCAGTGGGCTGGGGGGTATTTGGTGCCCAGCAAGGAGAAAGCACGTGCCACTTGGCCGCCTCCATCCTCATCCCACAGTCCCGGCATCACCTGAACAGGCGCATCAGCTGCAGTGCGCATGGCCTTAAATCCTCCACATTCCTGCCCCCTCAGCCCCAGGAGGAAGCGCAGGACTGAGTCAGCACTGTGGCCGCGGCCCCGCTGTGCTGCCCACCGTGACATCTTGCTGCTTTGAGCAGCTCCAGAACACGACTTTGAAAGGGGGCTGCGTCGCCTGTTCTCCAAAGCACTTTTTGGATTTTGTTTTACCATCTGATCATAGTAAATGATAGAAGAATGGAAGGGAAGGAGGGATCTTAATGACCCACAACCTAATTTTCTGTCAAGACACAAGAATTGTCTAGACCAGGAGGGCCCCTTTTCTCCATAAAGCGCCAGAGAGTAGTTTTGGCTTTGTTTCCCATCACTCTCTGGTTAATACTATGACTGTCCTGGTAGCAAAAAAGCAGCCACAGAGTGTGTCAACCAGTGGGCTCTCCTGACTGTGCTCCACTCAGACTTTACAACCAGCTGGATGTGAAAGTCAGAGTTTGCCTCCTGAGACTTACCCTCCAGTGTTTATAGAACACCCAGTCTCTGCTTGAGCATTCAGGGTGGTGGTTTGCGCCCCTACAAAATTCCCTTTCAACTGCTGAATCCCCTCCGGTGTCAGTCACGCCCTGAGGGAAATTGAAATCTGCCCCCTTGTCACATGTGTCCCTGGGTCCCTCTTCTATCTGGGTCAGAGTAGCTCCCACTTCCCTTTAGCAGCCCTGCAGCCTGTCCACTGTGACCTACCCCCCAACCCCCAGCCAGACAGCCCCACACCCCCAGTCCCACCACCCACACGACCCTCACATTCATGTATCCATACCCTCTGCCTCCTGCTCCGGGCTTGTCAATATCCCTTGCAAAAAAACAGACACTCAGAAGACTCACCAATAGCCACACTGGGGTGTAGGTGAGGCACAGCCCATGGGGATGTCCGGCATGTTTGAGACCCTGGATTTAACCTCAAGGAACTCACAGTCTAGTTGGGGAGACCAAAGGAACTCACACTAAAGGGGAAAATGGCAGGAGGTCAAGTGTGCTATGTTTCCCCATTTGTGGGGGTTCAGAGGAAGAGAAGGGCTCTGGGCTACTGGAGGACATGGTGTGGATAGGGGGTTCTGGTGGGATTATAGTTCCTAGTTCATACTGTACCAGTGGGGTGGCTGGAGGTGACTGCTCGTTGGTGCTGGGCGGTGAAGCCCATGTCCAGCCTTGGTGACCAGGTGATGCAGGGCCAGGGAGACCAGTGGAAGCAGTTCAAGCTTCCAGCTGCTCTAAGGTGATGTGGTGGAACCAGAGCAGCCCTAGATCAGAAGAAGAGCATTCAGCAAAGGGAGGCGCCCTGGGGTTCTATAGCAATGTCCTTGGATGAAAGAGGAAGCTAAATACCCAGAGTCCTGTGTGAGGTCACATAGAGGACAGAAGCCAGGGGTCCCTGGGATGTCAAGAGTAGAAGTTTACCAGGTCCTGGAAAAGGGCTGGAGCTTGGGGGTCAGGAAGTGGAACCAGAGCAACGGGAGTTGTCAGGTGTATACTGGCGGGGCAGGTGGACAGCTGGTGAGGTTCTTAGCTGAATGGGACCTCGGACTCCATCTTGTCTGCTCCTGAATTACAGGTGAAGTTGCAGGGCCTGGAGAAGAAAGTTAGCCGCTTGCTAGTGCTGAGATAGACGCTGGCAAATGCAAATCCAGCTGTCCTCACCCCACACTGTGCTGTGCACAGTGCAACCCCACACCTCTGTCCCTCCAGACCGCACGGGTCCAGAGACAGCCTGAACCAGGGTCTCGGGTACAGGCATTTGGTGACTGTCTGAGGGCTGGAACTCAAAGACAATCATGCCCTTCCAGCAGGTGCCTCTCCCCCGGGGATCCACAAGCACCTGAGCACCTACTGTTTACTAGGCAGCATGACGAACAGAAAGGCTGACTAGAAAGTGAACTCAGTCTGCTGGAGGCTAGAGACCCACAAAGGAGTGATGGCTGCTGACATGGCAACGTGTGCTGGGGTGGCCTGTGGCAGCGGTTGAGGTAGCGTGTGTGACATCCCTAAGGCTGGTCCAGAGCAGGTGCTCAGAAAATGGTGATGAACAGGAAGCAGCCATCAGTGGGAGCAGCTGTCACCTATTTTATTTATTTTTTAAAAAGATTTATTTATTTATGCATACAAGTACTGGGGTACAGGCCAGAGGTGTGGGGGGGTGAGAGGATTCACCACAGACAGAGCCGGGAGCAGAACAGGCAGATCAACAGAAGTACACTGCTGAGGGGAGCAGCAGGCACAGCAGGAGAGGTCTGTGTCCCATGTGGGTCCCCTCCCTGGCCAGCAGCAGGGATCGAACCCATGCCACACGGTTTGCTTCATAGTGTGTTGCTTAACCCACTGTGCCACCAGGGAGGCCCTGTCACCTATTTTAGACATTGATGCCATACCCAGTGATGCGTGGTGTGTGTGTGATGGCAGCTTGTGTTCACTGAGTACTTACTGTGTGCCAGGCATTGGTCTGAACACTTTGCCTGTGTCTTTTCATTAAATCTTTGCAACAACCTATGAGGTAGCTACTATTACTATCCCTCTTTTACAGATCAAGAAATGGAGGCATGGAAGGTTAAATGATTTACTTATTGTTCTGTAATTGCTACGGGTAAATACAGATTTTACTGGGGTCATCATGTTAACAATCACCCTGGCGTCTCCACCAGAGGTGGCGAGGAGCTTGCCCTCCAGAAGCACTGTCCCCAGCTAGGCTTTTATCAGCAGGTCCCTGCGGCCCATCCATTGAGGCTAGCTCCTTGAGGAAGGGTGGGAGTAGAGGATAAGAGGGGTGGTCATGGACCCTGCCTCGGGTCTGAGGAGACCCTACTAATAATAAATAGCAAGATTCGCTGAGCACTGACAGTGGCCAGGCATTGTTCTGGGTACCTTGTCAATTCATCCCACACTCACACACAGCCCGAGGCCCATTCTGCTACCACCTTCCATTGAACAGATGGGGACTGACACAGAAATGGAAGTAACTTGCCCGAGGTCTAGCGTTCCTAAGTGGCATTGCTGGGTCCAGGTCTGGCATTCTGGGTCTGACTTATCCACGACCTCAGATGGGTGTGCAGCAGTGGAAAGAGGGCCTCGACATGATGCCCCCATTTGGAGTTAAAGGAGCCAGGGGAAGGGCGAGGCCACAGGGGCAGAATTCTAACTCAGCCTCTCTTTGGGGTGAGCTGGCATGGGGGTCTGGGGTCAGAAAGAACTAGGGGACATGCAGACTCAAGCAGGGGCCACTGTGTAAACCCAGCCTCTGGAGAGGGGCTGCCCACTCTCCCAACAGCATCCCCATAACCACACCCCCCACACACACACATACCAGGTCCACAAACACACAGATGCTCCATGCCAAATATGGCCATTTGAGCCGTGGGTATTTGCTATCAATATTTCATGCCTCAAACAACACTGTCTAAACAACACCTATGAAATATGGATTGAGATTTTGACAAGCAAATAGCCCAGGCATCATCCCAGGGCAGTGAGGAGGGGGAGCAGCACCTGGGTTCGAAGGGACCACAGGCACAGCAGCCGCATCCCCAGAGTCAGGGTTAGTGGGATGGCTGTCTTCCGTCCTGTGTCCAGGGTCGCTGGAGAAAGGTAGGTGTAGGGCTGGGGGCAAGGAGGTGCTTGACTGACTGACCCAGGGGTCCCAGGGAAAAGGCTGCATGGAGCTTGCTCAGGACACTGGGGGTCCGTCCCTTCCAGCTAGGGAGAGGGTGCCGGAGATGGACCAGAAGGGCCAGGGGGACCCAGGGTTGGAGGGCACTTGTCACCCGCCCTTTCTTCCTCCTCCATGAGCTGCTCTGAGCACTCTGTCCTGTCCTGTCTGATCTGCATTAGAGTCCCCACGGTCTTGGACCCCTCTTCCCTCCTCCACCTTCAGAGACCTCTTCTTCAGGAGCCTTATCCCCAAGCTCCTTCCTCCCCAGCCAGGAGTTCACACACTGTCCACAGGGTCACAACCACTCAGGTCTCGGTTTCTCCATGAATCAAATGGGGTCGGACATGATTTTCTGAGGTGTCTCCTATCCCTGACACTCAGCGGGGTCACATGCTCCGCCTGCTCGGCTCACTCTTGGCAGAAGCCCTAGGCACCAAGGTGCTGCTGTCTGCAGTGAGAAGGCGGCTGGAGGTGTCATGAGCTAATCTGATGGGCTCCTGGGAGGGGTCTGCTGGAATGTGGAAGGGCCAGCTGTGGAGCATGTTGGGACATGCAGGTGGGATGGTGGAAGGAGGGAGTAGTTGGGGCCAGGGCTGGACCAGGGCTGCCCCTCATGCAGAGCCAGGGGAGGGACACTTGATGTCCCAAGTGCACAGGGGGTGTTTACCTATTTGAACTTGTTTGGAAAGTCCAGAGGAGACAGGGAAAGCCAGGCATTGGGTGACAGATTTTGCTAGCAATCAGGAGAGCAGCTCCCCATGGCTTTAAGTGGAACTGGCCGCTGAGGTCAATGTCCAGCCCAGTTCCCCGGTGGAAAATGCATTAGTTGGTAGCTTTGGTCACTCCCCAGAGCTCCAAGAGGGGCTTTGCAGAAGTCTTTAGCACAAGCCAGAACCCTCCCACAGTCACTTGTGCAAATGAGCAGGACACAGGTGCCAGGGCTGTCCCAGGCTTGCAGACAGCTGACCACAGACCACGGGTCAGTGGAGACCACGGGTCAGTGGAGACCACGGGTCAGTGGGGCTACCGAAATGGCTTTCCTGAATCAGCCTGGCCTGAAGGCCTGGGCAGAGCCGAGATAACATCTCCAGAGCCAGATCTGCCTTTGGAAGGAGGTGGGGACCCCCCTCTAGCCATAAAATGGACTTAGTTGTCTAACCTGACCGTGCCCTCGCCGTGGGCATTCATGTCGGGCAGCAGATGTGTCAGTTGATGGGCATTCAGAGGTCAGTGGCAGCCCCTCAAAACTCACCATCAGGGGCCACCTGCTCCCAGGGCCAGTTCTCGACAGGAAAGGTCTCTGCTTGCTTGTCAGAAAAAAGTGCTTCATCTAGAGCCCTTCTAAGAAATTGGCAGGGTTGATGTTAGCTGCTGATTTCCCCCACTTACATAACTGGTGGGGGTGACACATGGGGTTTTCTGTAATCCTTCGCTGATGGATTAGATGGTGGGGCAGATCTCTCAGGAGCCAAGGATGACCTTGAGAAAATGTGGATGTCAAAGGAAGAGAAATAATCTCCCTTCCTCAAACTACTGCCAATAAGCTGCTCAGCACCGAGTCGTTGATGGAAACTTTGCTGCTGTTGCCTCCCAGCTCACAGACTGTGGCGTTTGACTGCGTGATAAGAAATTGCCAGGCACTTTCTAATTACAATTATCATCATCGTGGATGTCTCTCTTAATTACTTTCTTATAATTAGCTGTTGCTTTTTCCTCAGCATTTGTGTACTTTGCAGATTTGCTGACATTTGAGAGCCCCAAAATAGGGACATTTGGGGAGGAGGGCAGCAAGGTGGGGGAATCTGAGAGGAACCTGTTCATTTCTGGCAACCTGATACATCTCGGGGCCTTTACAAATCGGAGAAAGCAAGAGATGGACGTGACAGGTCCCTCCTAAGCTGATGAGAAGAGCAGGAGGGTGAATGTGGGGGAGGGTATGTGTGGAGGGTCTCTTGTGTGAGGCGTTGGGGGAAATGTCTTAGGTACCCCCCCAGGGCTGCCATTTCTCAGACTCATGCTTCACTTTAGGAAACAAGGCTGGGAAGAAGCACACTCTGGTCAGACCCATTCCGGAGTTAATTCAGTGACTCAGGTCAGGAGTGACTGAATTTTCCCCCCCAATGTACCGAGCACCCCTGAGCCCTGGAGAGTCATCACAAAGGGGTTCATGCTCCTTAACCAGATAGTTGGTGTTGACTGTGTTCCTGTTCTCCCTCCTTCTCCCCCGCTGCAGCCCTCTGTACGGAGGAGTGTGTGCACGGCCGCTGCGTGTCCCCTGACACCTGCCACTGTGAGCCCGGCTGGGGAGGACCCGACTGCTCCAGTGGTGAGTCTGGGTTCTTTGGGCGTCAGGCAGCCCCTGGCTCTGGCGTGGGAAGGGTTGTGCCACGTACGTGCTGAATTCTTTGTGTTGGGGGAGCATGGGCGTCTGGGAGGGTGCAGACCTGATCTCAGGACATGGAGGGACTCGGCATGGAGAGCTCTAGGGTTTTGGGGTAATGATCTGTGATAGTTGGAGTGGCAACGTGTGTTGTGTGTATGGGAAATTAGGGAGCCGTGGACACACTCACATTTGATAGAACGCTGCTCCAGAAGGTGTTTGAGGGTTAAAGTGAAATTGAGATGCCACCCAAGGATGCAGACCCAGACGGTCACTGTGGTGAAGGCCTGGCTCTTGTCACTACTGGCCCCAAGGCTCAGGTCTGAGTCATGATACTGGTGGGCATTGGATGCCTCTTTATCCCCAAATGCGGGAGAATGGCGTGTTCGTGAGATCAGATCGTGGTATTCGTACATTTTTCTGCCCACAATCTTGGAAGACTTCCTGTTGAGCCTGTAGTGAAGTGGGTACTCTTGGGACGTTGACCCAGTGACCCACATCAGCATGGGGTAGCATCTCCATTGTAGGGCGGGTCACTGAGAAGGTGGGGTATACCCAGAACTGCCCAGGGGATTCTCTGCCCAAAGGTCCAGGTGAAGACTGGTCCTTCTCCGGCTCATTTTCCCTGAATAGTCGTAGATAATGCTTTCCATGGACACATTTTACAAATGGTTAGTTAATGCCAAGGAGTCCTTGATTAGTGTCAAAGTCCAGTTTTCTTTCTGCTTTGAGCTGGATTTTTTGTGACTTGAGTGTATGAGTAGGCTGATCCATGAGGGGGGTCTAACGTCCTTGTGCCTCTCCTGTCGCAGCTGCAAATGTTGTGAATACTTAGAGAAGGGATGTCAGGTCCGCGTTGGCCAGTGTGATCCTCTTGGACCTTTTTTCACTCTCTGCTGGGGTGGAAACATCCTTTTCTCCAAAGGTCATGGCTCCCTTTCTACCCAGTGCCTGAGAACATGCCAGCCAAAGCAAGGCGACAGGATGTGGTTTTATTTTGAGCCTGGGTGGTTATCTTGGGTCAGGGACTCTAGGCTCTGCTTGGGGGTGTTCGAGAGACTGACTTCAATGCCTGGAGACCTCCATGACCATGGTGGCCTCCTCCTTGCACATGTTCCCCTGCTTTAACGTGACTGCACTGAGAAATAGGGTCAGAGACTACTCCAGACAATGAAAAGTAACCCTGAGGGATGTGTGAGCCAAAGGAAGTGTTAGCCCGATTTCCTGTGGACTTTAAACTACATAGGAAGTAATGTAGGCTGAAATGTTGAGAGCTTTTATCTCCCCGATCTGTGTTTTGTTTTGTATAACTCTGCTTACAGTGAATCTTTGATGAAGCACTATCTAAGTTGATTAGGTGAAGCCTGCTGGGACAGGGCTGCTTGCTGCTGCCAGATTGTAGTGTTGGTGCCTGTTGGAAGTTGAAATACAGCCTGATTCCCCGGGGGGGGGGCCTGAGTGCCTATAAATCTTCAGGCAGTGTGAACCTACTACATATTGGTCTGTGATGGGGAGGATGGGGCAAATGGAGGTTCTTTTAGACTTGGTCTGCATCTTCTCAAGGTTTCCAGTCTGGTAAGAGAAATGGGATGAAACTCTGATAAAGGGGACCTCGCAGCTTAAATCTTGTCCCCAGAGTAAGTTTACCACGCATATAGGGAAATAGCTCTGTTACCTTACAGCACAAGGCGGGGCTACCTAATTTCACCCCCAACTCTGTCATCAGACTTGGAGCTGATCAGTCTACCACGGGTTTCCTCAACTGAGTCTATCCCCGTGGGTTGAAGAGTCAGCACACCCCCCCTACTCAGAGGCCTGTACTATTGCTCTGGAAGCCCTAAAAGATGGGTTCCAACCCTGACATGGGCCCCCAGCACTGAATTAAGGGAATTCATTGACTCATTCTCAAAATCATTCAGAGCGTTGAATGATTGCCAAGTGCGTTCCAGCCTCTGCTTAAATCCCTCTATAGAGAGGGGCTTGCCATCCCCTATGGGAGCTCATTCTGGCTGTTGGAAAGTTTTCCCTTCAATCCGGTGCAGCTCGTCCCAGCTTCTACTGACTGGTTCTCACTTGTGATCAAGTCCAGGCCAGGGTAATGGTCACCATAGCCTCCTTCCCATGTCCAGACTTCCTCCCTAGGAGCTCAGTAGACAAGGCCTCAGAGTGTGAGGGAACATGGTTGTCTCAGAGCAGTTGATAATAGCCATGGAGGCCACATAGAAGAAATCGATTCCCCTTCCACGGGGCAACCCTTCAGGTATTAGGAAACAGCGATCACGTCCCTTCCCAAGTGTTTCTCCTTTGTTTCTCACATGACGTGGTCTGAACTGCCTTCTCGTCTGGTTTCTTTCCATTTCTGTGGCCTGTATTAAGCTGTCATTCCTAGATTTGACCACGCAACTGCAGGCTTGTATGGAAAAATAATAATGGGGATCAGTACTATTTATTGAATTATACTAGGCAGTAGGCACTTTATTGCCCATTGACTCTTTGCAACAATCCAATGTGTAGGAATTATTACTGTCCCCATACAGCAGATGAGAAAGCTGAAGCACAGAGAGGTTAAAAGAACTGTGCTAGTCAGCAGCCATACAGTGGAACTGGGACTGCCAACTGAAAACCTGGATTCTAAACTTGAACTCTTAATTATTATGCTCTCCATTTTCCTGTATGCTTAACGCGTTAATTCAGCCTGATGTTGAAATAGGTCTTTTAATGAGAAAACATAATTGATCACAGAGCAAGAAAGGATCTGCTTGAAAGATGTGATCCTGAGATACTATTGGAGAAATAGGTGTATCAAAATGGCACACAAACGGTGACTAGGTTTGCTCCAAGATGTTTGCGCCTGCTTGCCACAGTGCTGCTGGGTGCCTGTCTGCCTTTTGTGCTCTGTGGGGTTTCAGGGCCTTTGGAGGACCTGTGTCCACGGGATGGCTGTCCCAGTCGGGGGAGTATCTACTCTGCAGATTTCTGAATGGGATCTGTCTATATAGATGCCTATACATATGACACCCTTGTAGGGAAACTAATTTTTGTTTAATTGAAAGCATTATTCTTGGCTTTTTCAAAATTCCAGAAGCACAGGTATGTTGTGTTCAAAAGAAAATTCAAACTGCTTCAAAAGTATAGGCCAAAAGGTGAAATCCGTGTACCCGGTGGTCATCATTACTGGCATTTGCTCAACCTCCCTGTTACTTCTCTGCACATTTGTTCTTAGAGCTAGAGCCGATGTGACTTTTATTACCTCAGTTAAATGTATGTGTTAGTCTGTAACTTGTATTTGAGATTCAATTTTATGTCCTGCCCTCCTTCCTTTGTCAATAAGCATGAATATCCCTTTAAAATTTTAATGGCCTTCTAGAATTTCGTTCTATGGATTACCCTAAGTATTTAACCAGCTTCTTATTGATTTAGGGCTTTTCGGTTGTTTCTGATTTTTCATTATTCTAGACCCACTGATCTTTATTCAAAATTCTTGGGGACTGTTGGTTTCAGAATTTAGTTATTTTTCAGAGTTTAGAAAGGTGTGTGGTAACTGTATCAGCTATGACACCTATTCCCAGTGGGGTCTGGACTATACCCTCAGATGAAACATAGTAAAATTTCTTTTTTTTTTTTAAGGATATATTTATTTATGCATGTGAGAGCTGGGATGGGCCAGAGTCATGGGAGGTGAGAGGATTCACCAGAGACAGAGTGGGGAGCAGAGCAGGCAGACTGACTGAAATGCACTGCTGAGGGGAGCAGCTGGCAAGGCAGGAGAGGTCTGCTGTCCATGTGGGTCAGCTGCCTGGCTGGGGATCAAAATCATGCTGTAGTGGCTGTGGATGATTCATTGTGTGGTGTTTCACACCTTGAACCATCGGGGAGGCCCCCATGGTAATATTTCTACAGTGAATGTGATTGCTTATATCTATTGACATGAAGACAATAGATAATCACAGATTAATTCCATGAAGATTTTGCCTCTAAATGAATTTTGGCTCTGAACTTTCAAAAAATTTCCTTTTGGACATCTTAGATATTTTTGCATTGTAGATCTGTAGATAAGGAACTGTGGCCCTGTATAAAAGTGCTACAGTGATTCGTCTTGTGTATATATCCCTGCCCACTTGTCCCAATTTTTTCCTGGGATAAATTCCTGGAAGTGGCAAGGAGGGTTATAAAGATCCATCTTCATACTGTCTGCCCCTGCCCTGCCCTCTGTGGCTGCCAAGGGATTTATGATTTTGACAGACACAGAGAGGACAGATCCAATACTGCGGTGGGGGTAGGGACTTTTCCTTCTTCGGCAGACTTATGACCCCATGGCCTAATTTCTTTAGGGTCTGGACTAATTTCTTTCTGCTCCATAAAGGAAGTGAGGTGATGCTGACTTGCCTGGTGGGTGGACACATCAGCTTTGTGAATAATTCCAAGATGTTAGATGGACCAATATGGGGAAATGGAGTGACTGCAAGCTTGGTCATAAACCTCCATCCCATATAATAATGAAGAGTAAAAGGATGAAATGTCAGTTTACACTGAATAAAGACGACAGAGTGACTCTTATTAAATTGCACTAATCTCACAAGTGGAGATAAAAAGAAAAAAAAGTTTTCCTATATTGAATATCTAGCTTTTTAAAGTAATTAGGAATATTAAAGCACTGACAATGATTGAGATAGAAACATTATTCATAACTTTTATTTCCGCACCGGGCAATGGTCCAGTATATTTCATTTATGAGGTTTCAGCTGTAAGGAGAAGGACGTGAGCCAATTCCTAAATTAAATATGCCCTGTTAACTTTTATAAATGATACCCAAGTATCAACTTGGAAATTTAAGCCTTATTGTATTATTTAATTATTGTATTTCCTGGGTCCTGCTTCTCTGACTCTCATCCTGAGGTGCTCTTCTATAGAAGGGCATTTTGGTTCCAGTCTCAGGCCTCCCCAGAAGGATGGGGGTAAAACACAGGCGAGGAAGCCCACCCTCCATTTCCCCCGCGGTCTTAGACTCCACTGGACTGGTGTAGTCCCCATGCACAGGGAGAACCTAGGACTGAAAGCTGGCTGCACACGCCTTACTGTCTTGTGAAACCCGCATCCCATGTTCCTCCACACGCTGGGCACAAAGCAGAGCTACAGAGCGAGACTGAATAATGAAGGCAGCCGCAACTGAGTTGGACCACCACCAAGAGCAGCTTCTGCCAAGTCCAGTGTGTTCTTATCTTGAATCGTTTGTGGAGTCCCTGGCTGACTGGGCTTTCGGCTCTCCTCTCATGCCAGTAAAACATTGTCCAGCGCACAAATATGCCTGTACTCCCAAAGTAGCCTGGGGCCCTTTTAGTGCTTTCCCAACTAAGGTATGTTTGGTTAGAAGGGGTGTGTGTGTGTGTGTGTGTGTGTGAAATATGCAGAAAATTTCACTTTTAAACCTTTTCAAGTGTATGGCACTTGAGTACCTTCACTTGATTGGTTCATCACCTCCAGAAATTTTTCATCTTTTCTAACTGAAGTTGGGTAGCCATTAAACACCCACTTCTTTTCCCCGCTCCCTGGTCATCAGCAACCATCATCCTATTTTCTAGCTCTAAGATTTGAACTACTCTAGTGGCTCATCTAAGAATCATTAATAGCTGTCCTCTGTCATATCACAGCATGTTTTCAAGTTCACTATCTCATAGCCTATGCCAGAACTTGCTTTTCAGGCTGGATGATATTCCTTGCACATGTGTGTGCACCACAATTTGTTTATCCATTCACTCGTCACTGGACACTGGGCTGTTCTGCCTTTTTTAAGGCCAGAGTCCAGGGAGGTGAGAGGATCAAACAGAGACACAGTGGGGAGCAGAACAGGCAGATCGGCTGAAACACACTGCTGAGGGGAGCAGCACGTGGGGCAGGAGAGGTCTGCTACGCCATGTGGATCCTCTCCAGGCCGGGGGCAGGGATCGAACTCGTGCTGCAGAGGCTGCAGTTTGCTTCACAGTGCGTTGCTGAACCCACTGCGCCACCAGGGAGGTCCCTGTTCTGCCTTTTGACTGTGATGAGAAGTGCTGCTGTGAGCGTCCACGTCCTTATCAGCACTTGTCACTTTTGGGCTGTTTTGTTTTGTTTGTGATTGCTACCCTGATGGGTTTGAAGTGGTATTTCATGGAAGGTTTGACCTGTATTTCCCTTAGCACTCGTGATTTTGAGCATGTTTTTGTGAGTTTATTGACCACTTATGTATCTTCTTAAAAAATGCAGTTTCAAGTGAGTTGCCTATGTTTAATGGGGGTTGGTTGATGTCACTGCTGAGCTATCGGTGTTCTTTATATAGTCTGGATATTAATCCCTTTTCAGATATGTAATTTGAAAACCTTTTCTCCCATTCCACGAATTGCCTTTTCACTCAGTCATAGTGTTCTTTGATGCATAAATGTTTTTAACTTTGACAAAGTCCAATTTATCTGTTTTGCTCCTTGTGTCTTTGGCATCATATCCAAGACATCACTGTCAGATCCAATTTCATAAAAGCTTTCCCACTGTGTTCTTGTCTAAGAGTTTTATAGTTTGAGCACTTGCATCTGGGTCCTTGATCCGTTTGAGTTAATATTTATGTCATATAAGGTAGGAGTCCAACTCCAGGCACGGGGATGTCAAGTTTTCCCAGCACCATTTATTCAAAGACTTTTGCAAAACATTCTTGAAGCATCATGTAATGGCACATTAGTTAGTTGATAAGTAACTTAAACATTGTTCCTTAAAATAATAGATTTGTACTCTAGACTCAAATGCAGGATTGGCATTTTAAGGGTGATCATTTGAGTCTTTGGAGGACCTTTGGGACTATGCTACCAGGCTTTCCTGAGGGCAGGGCTATTTTAGGGATGAAGGTTTAGAAATAGCGGAAAGGGCACAGAGCCCATATCAGAATTAGATCTCCCAGGGCTAGTGACTCTTTGCAGAAATGGTTTAGAGGGGATCAGTCTATCAGTCTTCAAGTCCTTTTCTCATGGCATTCTTGGGGACCTGTCTTCTCTTCGGTGGCCTACAGATATGCAGTAACCCCACTGCCTGTTCCTGGGCTCCTTGGCTTCAAATTAGCATCAGGAATCTGACCTTCATACGACCTTGGTTGTCACAGGGTCTTTGCTTCTTTCCATGATGCTCACTGCTGACCCACCAGAGCTGAGTCATAGACCCCCGAATTACTGTGGCTCGGGCACCCTGTAGCTCTGTCTACATATTATTTTACACAGCCACATAATCCTGGGCGGAGTGTTAGGAAACCTGGTCCAGGAACTCAGGACCTAATTTCTGGTCACTGAGCTCTAATGATGAAACTTGGAACCACTGAGGAGCTGGTGGGGGCCTCAGAAATTGTGGGACCCATTCCTTCCACTTTATAGATGAGCAAAACAATGATCAGAGAAGGGAAACCACAGGCCTGAGGTCATCCAGGGAGCTGGTTCAGAGCTGCAGCTTGATCCTGGGTCTCCTGACTCCCACGTTTTTGTCTCCCCACTGATGCTCTGAGAATTTAGGGATAGAGCTCTCTTAGAGGTAGATGGGTCTCACGAAACCAAAGTGAACAGGCCAGTTGTTTTCTAGACTTTAGTGCAGATGATCTGAAGTTTCTGGAGCGTCCTGATTCTCTGCTTAGGCCTGGAGGTCAGACATGACTATAGGTCAGGCCTGGGCACTGGGATCAGCACTTGCTAGAAAGTTACCCTTGCAATCGCCCGGATTCTCTGAGGGACACTCCCCATCTCAGGGGCCCTGGGCACACTTCTCAGTGACACACATGGAGACAGCTCAGTCAGCAGCACAGGGCCTGGGCCCAACACAAAAGAATGGGAGGTGGGCCAGGTTTCCTGCCTCTTTCCTGGGGCAGGTGAGAGACCAGAAGGAGATGGAGAGCCTGACAGAAGAGTAGGTCAACCTGGCTTTGTAGGTCTTCTAGAAAGGGATACACCAAAACTCAGGGGCTCCTTGTCAATGAAGGAACCCAAGTATGAGCAAGTGGGAGACAAGGGAGGTCAGAAAGAAGTGTGAAGTGCCAGAGGCCTGAGCAGGAGAGTGGATGGGGGTTCCTCTTCCCACCATGTGCTGAGGCTCGTGTAGCTCATCTCATTTAATCTCCCAGCACCTCAGAGAGACCATGTGTGTTATCTTCATGTCCCAAATGAAGACTCACAGCTCAGGAAGTAGACTCACTTCTGATGCTCACCCAGCTAACAAGCAGCAGATCCGGGATTAGTGCCCAGAATTTGTGCTCCTCCCACAGCTCCACACTGCCTCTGGAGGGAGGAAAGTCCAGTGCCACAACACTCAGGAAACCCTTGGGTCCCTCTTGTACCTGGGTGACCTAAGCCGTTCCCTCTCTGTGAGCCTCAGTGTTCTCATCTGTAAAGTGGAAAAGTTAGTATGGCGTCTCCAGTTTTAAAATCCCGCGATAATCTGTTTCCAGAAAGTTAAAACCTAGCAAATCTCACCTAACCAACCCCCACCCCACCCCATGACCTCCCCACTGACCTTGGAGAGTCCCTCCTACTCCCATTCCATGCACCCCCCTCCTGTGACCTGGAGGGGGGTGGGGGAAAGTGGGGGGGCAGCATGTGACTCATACCCTCACTCCCCTCAGGTGGGGGCTCCTGGTGAGCCCTTCCTTGCTCCCTGGGAGGCAGTTTCACAGGCTCCTGCCAGCCGGGAGGCCCAGTTCTCGGGTTGGTTTTTCACTACACCGCACGGGCTGTCAAGGTTAAAGCAACTTCAGATGAATCGACAGAAAGCAATTACACTTGCTGTTTCTCGCGTGCTGCTCTGCCCAGCCTGCAGCCCCTCGCAGAACCGCCTGGGCCACCTTCTGCCGGCATCTGGCGTGCCTGCGGCTCCCCGGGATGGCGGGCTCCGTGTCGGCACCGCACGGTGGGGCCCAGTCACCGTGACGGGGACAGAGGGAGCTGCGGACACGGCAGCAAACGCTCTTTTCAAGATGTGTGCATAAAAGCAGCTGCTATTCATCCCAGAATTTTAATTTTGAACAAGAAAGACTTCAATAGCCAGGGCCACCGACCCCACTGGCTTCTCCGTTCTGTTTCCCATGAGTTCCATTTACTGTGCATTTACCGAGCACTTTTCAGAGGCCGATCCTGTGGGGGGCTCCCATCAGAAAGGGGGATTAAGGGGTGAGGAGGGCATACGCCCATCCTCAGGGAACTTTGTGCAAAAGCTAGAACCATGACTGCAGAGGAAGGAGAAGGAAGAGCCCCAGAAGAGACAAGGCTCTGCCTTTATGGGAAGCCAGGGAAGCCCCTGGGAGGGTGGAGAAAGGAAGGAGCAGTCAGTTCCATTAAGGCGCAGAGAGGTGGGTCAGTAGCCTGAGGTCTCACAGCTGGTGAGTCACAGAGCTGGTTTTGTCCCTGTCCCTAGGTGTCCCTGTCCCTGTCCACAGGTGTAAGAAATGTGAGCGCTCACTGCATGGTGAGTAGCCAGTGGCAGAGGCTGAGAGACCTCATCCTAGCCCCGGCCCAAGTCCTGAAGGCTGGGGCTCAGTGGAGAGACAGCAGAAGGCAGAACCACCGGCCTCTCTGTCCAGCTCTCCACCCTTGACTGCTGCCCACCTCCCCAGCCCTTGCCTCGCCCTTTCTGAGAATTCCAGCCTTTGTTATGCCCTGAAAGCTGGTGAAGAGGTTTTTGCCTCCCTTGTGGAGTTTCTTTCCTTCAAAGATGCTTCCTAGAGAAATGAGAAATGAGATGGAGCCAGCCAAGGTGGGGATGAGGGTGAGGTTGGGTGTAGGGCAGCCCAAAGGGACCTCTGAACCCAAGGCTGAAGGCAGATGATGCCCTCACCCCATCTCTACCCTGGGGCTGGACGTGCTCCTAGGTGGGCACCAGAGAGGAGCAGACCATCCGGGAGCCCCCTTCTCACGCCCAAGGGAGGCAGGCCACAGGGCGGAAGGGCTGGGGCCACTGCTCCTCCCACTTCTTAAGAGAGCACAGCTTCCCAGGGCCTCCTCCCTGCCCCCTCTGCCTCTCAGACCAGAAGAGGTGCTGGGCCTAATCCCATCCCAGCAGGGTCAGGGGTCAGGCAAGGGTCTGGCCTGTTTGGCACACCCCAAAAGTCTGTGTTGCTACCTGAGAAAGTCAGAATCGGGTTGGCCTGGAGTTGGTGTGTGAGCTGTGCGTCCGAGAGGACCTCTGTAGGATGGGGGAGGCATGTGCTGCCTCAGCTCCGGCCATCTGCTCCCTGAGAACAAAATTAAATAAATGGCATACAGGGAGTCTCAAGAACTGGGAAAAGGGAGGGAGGTGGGAGAACCTGCCTAGAACGTGACAAAAACAAGAAGAGAATGACAGTAGCCAAGCTGGCATCATCGTGAGGCGCTGGCAGGCACATTGACACCCCCTCCCCCGCCCTCTCAGGCATGGAAAGGGCACCGTGCCCCCCACCGTGCCCCCCACGATCTCCCACACCTTCCAGGGTAGACTCGTGAGCTGGGTCTCCATGGGAAACACAGCTCCTGGGAAGGGGAATCACGAACTGCTCCCACCTACACTCCACTGCCTGAAACTGACAGGAAGGGAAGGGGAGGCACATCCTTTCTGGGGCCAAAAGGAACGGCTGCCCCGCCCACACCCCCAAGCACTTCCAGTTCAGTCCCTGATCAGCACAGACTTTCTTGGAGAAGGACGTGACCTGTCTTGTGGTTGAAGAAGCCAGGGGCCGGGGAGATCCAGTCATCTCTAAGGTCACTCCGCTTCTCCTGAGTGTGTGCTCTTTCCACTTGGTCATATTTCTACCAGTGGGGGACCTCTGTGGAATGAGGTGACTTTGAAGCTGAAAGGAAAGGAGGTCTAGACTGCTCCAGCTTAGTTGTTTCTCCTAACTCATTTCCGGCACTTTTTGTACATGTTCTCTTATTTTTATTATTGGCCCCATCTTTCTCTTTTTTTTTTTTATTAAAATATTTAAAAATTTACATATACTTGCCATTAATTGTAATCCCCATGTATTCCCCATCACCATCTCACCAGTGCACCATC
>JAGFMF010012177.1:585354-620976 GCA_019455555.1 Galemys pyrenaicus | reverse complement strand
ATGGTTGGACCATCTTGCATTCCCACCAGCAGTGTAATAGAGTTCCTTTTTCTCCACATCCTCGCCAACACTTGTTGTTGCTACTTTTTTTGATATGTGGCCCCATCTTTCTGATGAGAAACTGAGGCTCAGGGAGGTTCAGTGGCTGATCTAGGGGTACACAGCTAGTAAGTGACAGAGATAGGATTTGAACCCAGGCAGTATGTGTCTAGAGACCACTCATTACTCTGGTTGATGCTGCTTTAAAGCATCCCCTGCCCACCCACACTTATGGCTGCTAAAAATGCAAACCAGGCCAGGTCACATCCTTGTTCCCACTTAGCTGCCAGGAAGTGTCCCAGCTCCTTGGTCAAGGTCTGAGGCCTGCAGGGGTTTTATCCTCATCTCCCATAAGCCCACCCCCACCCTCACTCTCCTCCCAACCTTCCTTTATCTGTGATCTTCCTTCTTTATCCTTTCACTATTTTTTGCTTTTTGAGCCCAACCGGATGCCACCACCACTGTGATGCCTTCACGACTCCCATGGACCGCTGCTGTGTGCTCTGGGGCAGTGTGGTCAGGCCAGTATATGCACATGGCCAGTGTAGCCCACGCCACTTGCACACGTGGCCAGCATGATCCACGCCACTGTTTACACACGGCCAGTGCAGTCAGCCCACTGCAGATGATTCTTTCTTGATTGCTGCTTGTTCTCACCCCCTCTTGAATCCCCCAGCCCCTGTGACTGTCTCCGTAGCAGAGCCCAAGTCTTGTGTGACCCCAGACCTAACATGCTGCTCAGCACATGGTGAGTACTCAGTGCAGTGCTCAGTGGAATCCATTGGATTTTCTCTTTTTTAATCACATTTTAAAAAAATATATTTATGCATATAAGAGCTGGGGTACAGGCCAGAGTAGCAGAAGGTGAGAGGATTCACCAGAGACAGAGTGGGGAGCAGAACAGGTAGATCAACTGATACACTGCTGAGGGGAGCAGCAGGCGAGGCACAGGAGAGGTCTGTGGTGCCATGTGGTTCCCCTCCCTGGCCAGGAATCGAACTCGGCTGCTGTGCCGTGGATGCTTCACAGTGCTGCACTCAACCTGCTGCGCCACCAGGGAGGTCCCTTAATCACATTTTTATTCCTCTGTGTGTGGTGTACTGGGACCAGGAAAAAGTGGGGTTCTGGACTGGATGCTTCTTGTGTTCCTTGATCTTCCAAAGCTTCTCACCTGTCAGAGTTGCCCAGACATATGCTCCCAAGTATTGCAGTATGAAGTCAGGAGTCAAGTTGCTGCTTGAGAGGAAGTGTTACAGGGCAGGGAGAGGGGTACTCTAGAACCCCCAAACCTGCTCTCTCTAAATGGGTTCTGCCATTTGCCGCATTAAGACAAACATATAAGGCCTTTAATGGAAAAGAACTTTAATATAACTAGGGTACAATATAGAAAGGACAAAGAATATAGTTACTAAGTTAAGCATTTAGAGTTACCCATCTCCTTGAGGGTAAAAGTTTAGCTAAATAGGATTGGCCTAAAGTAAGACCTAAAAGCCTGTTACAAGTTTGAAGGACTTTTTAGTGGAGATTTATAGAAAAGGGTTAGAAAGAGTCAGACAAATCTGGGAGGAAAAGAGCAAAATCAAAATCAAGATGAAAGCTGCCATTATTAACCTCCCCACGGGTCTCTCACCCGCATCTGTTCCAACCAGTCCAAGACCAAAAAGCAAGCGCAGTTTCTTCACATGTCCCTCTGCTGTGCCTCCTCCAGGTCTCCTTGCTGCTCTCTATTCTGCTTTCTTCTTCCTCCCTCCCTTACGTCCTCCCATCCTCCTCCTCTTTCCAACATCTTAATCCCTGCTCAGCTCCACCCACTTAGGGCGGAACCGGGATTCTGGAACTTCCCTCAGGACCACCCTGTTACAGGGAATCTACATGGACTTAGGTTCTAAAGCCAGTGGGGGCAAAATGAGGCTATTATCTCCTGAGCTAGGAAATGGGATTCGGGTTTGGGGTTTCAAAAAGAGAAGAGAGGGACCTATATGAGGAAGACTAGCTGCTCCGGCCTGCCATAGAGATAGGTTTCTCTAATAGAAAAGTTGTTTCTGATGAAAAGTCTCTGTTTTCATTCTTCTAGGTAGTTAAAGGAGTGGTGAAAGTTTCTCCTGAGTCTACAGGACCTCTGTTAACCTCAGCTCGAAATAATCTATGTGCCTAAGTGACACGTCTTGGAATGTCCTGTTCCGAGTGCCCGGGGAAGGCCTCTCCCTCGCTGGCTAGTCCTTCCAAGCAGGCTAGTTTTCTATGCGCTCCTTCCCGTCCCTGACGAGGTAACTGAGAGCATATGGCAGGCTAACTTGGCACTGGGTAGGAAACAGATTGGATGGGGAGAGACCACAGTGATTAAGAGTTGGTGAATGGATCTGGGCAGGGCGACCCACAAAGGCCAGGTTGGAAGTGTCCTAACACCCTCTGCCACCCCGGCCAGACCAGGGAAGGCAGACCTGATGGTCAGCGGGAGTGTCCAAGCAGAGTACTTGGAACAGCCTTACTGGCCCTGGGATCTCTGGCTCCCAGCCTGCCTCTCAGGAACAACCCTGTCTTCCCCCTACAGCCCTCATCTATCAGTGGGCCCCAAGACAGGCAGTAACCAGCCAACAGTGCTACAGTAGCTAGGGAGCAGAGAACCAGGGAATCTGTCACCTTCTAATAAGGAAAACCCGTTCTGGCAGGCTGGGTAATAGGCCTCAAATTGAATAATTAATAAAGTTATAAAAATATGTCTACTATATGGCCAGAATAATTCAGCCCAATTAGAAGCAATTATTTCTTGCAGTTATGCCACTCGGTATTTTTTATTAACAGCTCTAGCAACAAGATAGGATTCCCAGATTTGCTGCCTGCTTGTGAGATTCTGTTGAGATGAATCCTCCCCTAGTGCTTTTCTCAGGTGGGGGGACACCCATTTATCTGTCCATCCATGCACCCCACCAACTATGCATTAGTTTATACATCCTCCTGTCATCCCACCCATCCATCCTTGTCCATCGATGATGTGTACATGCATTGATTTGTTCAACCAGCCAGTAGACGTTCCCTGAGCCCCTTTCATATGTTCAGCACTGTGCTAGGTTCTGAGCATGTGGATGCAAGAAAGACCCTGCCATTGCCCTGAGGAACTCCCAGCCCAAACAAAAAGACCTTTGAGTCATGCAAGCTCTCATTTCTATTCCCCATCAGAGGCCCTGGCAAGCACGATTTTTGTCCTACATCTCTGTTTCCTAGGAACACATTTGTAGATACTTGAACTTAAACCTGGCCGTAAGCTACATAATAGACACCTTCCTAAGATGGTTCAGCTTGTTCCCCTACATTTGTGAGCTTAGAGAACTGCTGGCTACAAAATACTCCCGCTGTAGGTGCCAGCATTTTATTGGGAGGTGGTCAAGAGCTGTGGGATCCAGCTCTGCTCTGGCCCCTGCCTTCAGTGTAACCCAGAGAAGACATTTACATTTTATTGATCCATCTGTGAAATGAAAAATCACTGTGAGCTCACAGACATGTCGGGAGACTCGGGGCCCTGTGAGACTGAAGTTTGCTTCCTGGACATATATTGAATTCCCAGTTAAACAAGCTCATACTTTATAGGTATCCTAACCCTTCTATAAAGCCAGTGTTCTTTGCAGTGAGGATGCCTTGCCTCTGATTTCTCTGCTGAAATGTTGGACTTTTCTTATAGTGCAGCAAAACCATGACTCAATTCATTAAATCTCCATAGAGCCCTCGATGTAGGCCCAGCTCCGCGCTGGACAAGCCTGGTAGATTATCCAGTGAGTTCCACTGCAGTCACCAAATGTTTTCTTAAGAGGCTGCTATATTTAGGACCCAGGGGTGAGTGGGAACTCAGCCTCCCCCTGCCCCAAGGTCAGCCTCTTTGACATCCTTTTTGCCTTGTTCTGAATCAGAATGTCTGAGCTGGCAAAACAAAGTGAAGAGGCAAATCACAGACTGGGAGAGGATATTTTCCACACACGTAATCACAGAGGGTTACTATCTAGATTTTATTTATACACGCACATACATATACATACATATGCTTTAAAGTCCTGTAATTCAGTAAGGTTAACCATATTCAGACACAGGCAGAATATAAAACATGTACTTCACAGAAAATATGAAAAGATGCTCACCTCCCTCAAAACCAAGGAAATGCAAATTAAAACTTAAGAGATGCCTCCATATCACAGTCAACCTACTGGGAAAAAGTGATTCCTGATAATAGCAAGTATTGGTAAGGATGCAGACTAACGGTCATAGCCACAGGCTGTTGGTGAGCGTTGGCAGTACCATTTGGGAGAGGAACCTGGTCATTTTAAATGAAGCTGACGATAATATGCAAGTCATAATACCTTGTTTCTCAAACATTTCTTCTAGATTAAGATACACGTTTCATATTGTCCCAGCACATACGTATGCACACAGTGATATTTTAAAATCTTTTAAATCTGTTTAATTTTTAAAATGTGAATAGCCATGCCCCATTCTTTTGATTTCCTGACTGTGTTCTGGGCTACACCCTGCAGAGGTGCCAGCTGCTCCAGAGAGCCTGTCCAACACATGGAACCCTGCATCCTCGTTGTGGTGGTGAAAAGCTGTACCTAACGTAGAAATCCTTCAGGAGGCAAATGGATAAATTGTGATGTATTCGTACAATGGAATCTCCATAGCAGTTGAAGGGAATGAGCTAGCGATTGCACCTGTCTACTTGAATGAATCGCAAATATATAATATTGAATGAAATAAGCAAGTGGCAAAGGATTACATACATACCAGACGCTATCACTTATAGAAAAGCGTGTACAATAATGAACGTTATTTATGGGCACATACAAATGTAATGAAAGTATGATAACAGACACGGAAATAATCTCATGCTAGAGTGGGGTTTAGGTAACTCCTCCAGGGGAGGAAGGAGGGTGGTATAAGGAAAGATACCCAAGGAGTTTCAACTGTGTAATGTTTTGATTCTTAGAAAACAAACAGACAAACAAAAAACTAGCAAAACTGGAGCATGTTAAGACTTGTTTGATGACACTGTTTTTATATTTTCTCTAAACTTTGTAACACGTCTGAAACCTTCTATATGCACAAAAGAAAAGGCCTTTGTCATCTCTTTTCTACCTCTCGAGCCCAAAGCTCATGTGAAGAAAAATGTGTTAGTGCTTGCTAAGCTCAGGCGTTCATTTCATTCAATTTAGCTCAACATTTACTGAGCACCTACTATGAACCTGACAGTGTCAGGTGTGAGGTGTAGGACTGGCCTGAAATAGGTGCGAAGGATTTTACAATTGGAGATTTGGAGCTCAGCAAAGGCACGGGCTGCTACTCACCTTGCCATAAAATGCAGATATATGTTCATGCCACAAAGAAGGGTCCTGGTGCCTGTCTCTCGCTGGGTAACCAGGGAGGTCTCCCTGGAGGAGGTGTGGGCTGAGCTAGTCCTTGAAGGATGGACAGGGATTCATTGGTTGGAGACTCAAGAAAGGAGAGAAAGCTTGAGTTCTAGAAAACCGTCTTCCTGGGAAAGAAAAGGTGACAGGACAGCTCAGACCTCGGGAGCAGCTAGGATGCAGCTGGGATATGCAGCTAGTGTGGTGAGCTTTGCCCTTGCAGGCAGTGCCCAGCAAGAGATAGACAAATGAAGTGGAGAGGTGGGTCTAATTCATCCCTGGGGCTCGAGAGAGATAGGTATTTAGGCCTGCAGAAGATTGAAGACAGCCTGACTGCTGCCCAAGGCACAGCCTCTCAGTGGCAGCCTGCTCTGCCGCCCATCCGTACACAAGGGCCCCAGCAGCAAAGAAGGGGGACAAGGTTCTGCTCAAATTCCAGACCACAAATTTATTTGACCATTTCCCTATAAATCCCTCATGCCAGAGGCCTCGCCATCCATCTCAGGCTGGCAGGGCAGAAGTGGCGGCGGCGGTGGTGGACTGCACAGGAGGTGTCTGTCATAGATTGCTCAGGGACATGGCCACATGTCTTGCCAGGAGGCAAGCCCCTAAATCGTCCTCTGACTTGTACCCCCTCCTAGTAAATCTGAATAGTTTAAAATAACTCCCTCCGACCTTGAGCCTGGAGCCGACTTTGTGTCATCCATCAGCCCTGGCCTATTTCTTATTAAGGTTTTGCTGTTTCCTTGGGAAAGTCACCACCTTAAATCAAAGGGTCCCTGGGCCAAGGGAGAGACAGAGGCGAGGGAGACAGCAGAGCGACAGCAAGCAGAAAGATGCGGTTCTTGTCCCACTGCTGGCTGAGCTAGAGCATCCCACACTCTGGCTCCGCAGCTGGCCGGGGGCCCAAATACACGAATCATCTAAGTCTGCTTGGCTTGAAAAGGCAGCCCAGAGGTGAGGCCTTCCCAAAAGGCAGCAGAGAAGCTCACTTCTGTAATGTGGCTCCACAGCAATGACTGCATTAACTCACGCACTCGCTCACGAGTACATTTCATTTAATAAAATTGCGTTGGATGCTTACTATGGGTGCCTGCTCTCGGGACTGGCGAGAGAGCAGCAGTAAGCAAGAAAGAGCATGGACCTTCATGAGAGCATTTACCTTCTCATGAGGGAGATAATAGGCACAGAAGCAAGTATGGTCATTTCAGATGTTGGCATGAAGTGGTAAGACTGAGTGGTGAATTGAATAGGTGAGACTGGTAGTCAGGGAAGTTTCCCCAAGGAGGGAACACGGGAAACAAGACATGAATGATCAGGAAAAGTAAAAGACCAGAGGGTTGGTGTGTTGGTCAGCCTTATCGATTGGTTTCCTTCTGACTCAGCAAACAATTTGCTTTATGCGTTGTGGACAATTACTAAGCTACACTCTGTTGAGGATGTGGAAAAGGATGGTCAAGTTCTTGCCCATGGTGTCTTTAGCCTGATCAGTTACTCCAGGAACCATAAGGCAGGGTGTTTCGGGTCCATAGCATTGTGCTAGAAGCTCAGAGAAGGTACAGGTCCCGTCCAGCTGGGATGGACGGGGGTTCCCTGAGGGCCAGCACCTCGGGGTGGCATCTGGCAGGACAAAGGTCGTGTGAGTGTCGCTGGGCTCAGAGAGCGCTCCTTTATTCCTTTAGGTGCCGGTCCCGGGTGGGTGCACTTGGCCTTTTAATTAAAGATGTGAACTGTGTTGTTTCTGGGAGTGTAAGAATGTGGATGACACATATTGCCTCATCAACAAAAGAATTACGGCCAGGGAGGAACAGGAGTTGGAACTAGCCTTCTCTGAATAATTGGCAGCAGGCTGAGTGGTGTGGATTGTTTTTTCTGCTTGTTGCTGCTGCCAAAGGAAATCACTGAGGTTTCCCCTCATTTCTGCATTGCATGTCTCTCCGCTGTGGGTCACAGCCCTGATTGGGAACTGGGAGCCCGGGCTGGTCCGCATCACAGGAACGGCGGGTTTCCGATGCAGCTGCAGGATTTCTCTGGGGACGGCACCAAGCACATAGGCTGGTTTGCTGGGGGCACAAGTGGCTCTCTTTCATACGTCAGTACAATTTGCTTAGCAAATAAAGACTGGCAGGTCTGACTTTTCTGCATTCACTGTTAGTTCTACACATCTGTCAATATCAGTCATAGTCAGAAGGTCCAGAGGACACCAGAGAAATGCAGTGACTTTCCTTGCAGCTTGGAAGCTGGTTGGCTGATGACGTCACAGGTTCACCTTAGCTCACTGTGGGAACTCAAGAGAGCTGAAATGAGCTGGGCAGGCGTCTTCTCCCTCCTCGCCCTCCCTCCCTCCTCTTACCTTTCTAGCCCCCTCCTCCTCTTCTCTCTGTATGGGGTGGGGAATCAAGCTAAAACGGGTTTCTCTCAGTTCTGTTTTCCTTTTCAAAATCTTCCCACAGTCTTTGCTTTCTATAGCTGCTTCACTATACAAGGGGGAGGGGGTAGAACATTAGTAAGCACCTACTATGTGGCAGATTCTGGGCTCCTTTGATTTTTGCAAAGGATCCCCATTCTACAGATGACGGAACCAAGAGATGGAATTGCCAAGTCCCCTCACAGCTGCTGGGGGAGAAGCAATTTGACTTGAAAGAGTAGTAGCCCATGGACACTTAGCTTAGTCCAGACCTATCTGGTTAGCTCTGCAACAGCTTAGTAAATGGTGTTCTTCAAAGACACTCATCCATTACAGGGTTACAAACCTCTGAACCAAAGATTGTCTGACACTATTTCTGCTGGCTCCGTGGCAACCCCCTATCACTGAATATTCTTCCCTTTCCTGCCAAAGTGGACTTTATTGTCACAGCAGATGCCACAGCCCAGCCAGGGTGAGTTTGAGCAGCTGAGGTTTCTTCACAAGTGAGTCACAGTGGACAGGTAACTTCCAGGAAAGGTGTGCCTTTGAAGTTTCCAACACCTAGCCCTCTGAGTGCTCACTCCAAACTCTAACTGAAGGGGTGGCCCAGTCCAACACAGTTTCATTGCTCCATTTCTAAACCCCAAGCCTCTAAGGACTTGTGCCAAAACTGGGGTTCCCAAGCCCTCACCACCTATGTGGGCAGCCTGGGGATGCCCCGCTGATGGCCTGTCCCCTCACTGGAGCTCAGGTGAGTGACTTTTCTCCAGGCTTTCTCTGAACCCACCAGACAGGCCACCGAGGTCATTTTCTTTGGGCTGGAGAAAGAATTAGAGGAACCTAGGCACTCTCCCAAATTAAAGCAGTTCTCTTAAAGCTGGAGTCAGCAAACCACAGACCACAGGTCGAGTATGTTCTGTCGCCTGCTTTTGTAAAGAAAGTTCTGTCGGGGCACAGAGATGGCCGTTTGCTTCCGGGTGTCTGACCACTTTGTCACGATACAGGCAGTTGAACAGCGCGCCAGGGACTGTCTTGGCTGCAAAGCAAAAGATATTTACTGTCTGGCTCTTTATAAAATTTCTGCCAAATCCTATCTCAGAACATTAGGATTTTCTGCCCTAGCATTTTCCCCCAGAAGTATTAAATCCTTCAAGATAGGTTCGCCAATCCTTTTCATCATCTAGGATGCTATAACAGAAACAATAATAAGTGTGCACAGCCATCCTGGGCTAAATGCTTCTCCTGTGGAGGCTGAGAGCACAGCACACAGATGGGCCCTCAGCCTGGCGCCACCATTGTCTAGCTGTGGACGTTGGACACCTTAAATGACTTCCCTGTGCCTCAGTTTCCTCTTCTGTAGAGGGCACCTTCTTTGGGCGTTGTTGTGTGAGTCAGGTAGGTATAGTGTAAATCCTGGCTTACTCATCTCATCCTCATGGCACTGCCCTCATCATTGACAGGGACAGCACCCTGGCTGCCCAAGTCCTTGCTACTCAACTTCAGAAACAGAAAAGAGTGACATGAAGCTTGAGATGAACCCCTCAGGGTGACTACTTCCTCTCTCAAATAGACTTGGGATGGTGGGAAGCGCTTGTGACCTTGAAGTCGGTACCAGCAGCATTCCCACTTTAGATGGAGAAACTGATGTTGACATAGGGGATGGGGCCATGAGAAGCAGGGTGCAGGCGGTCTGTCCCCAGAGCATCCAATAACCGAGCACCTGCCACTCCTTGGTGGCTCTCGGCTGATTGAGTCCCTGGCTCATCAAAGGTGCCCATGCTTGATGGCGAGGGACACTGGGAGAGCAGGCTGACCGCAGGGGTGACTGTACCCCATGCATTGTTCCTAGGGCAGGACAGGCAGCATGCACACCTGGCTGCCAGTGCCTCAGGACCAGTGCTCTCACTACGGGATGCCTGAAGGCAGCAGCGAGCCCCCCAGGCCTCATGGAAGGGACCCTGACAATGAGCCATTGCATCAAGGCTGGAGTAGAAGGAGCTCTGGGCTTAGAATCAGGACACTGGGGTTTGAATCCCCAGCTCTGTCTCTGACTTGCTGTGTGAGAGTTGGAATTCACGGTCCCCTCTGGGTCTCAGCTTCCTCATTTTTCAGACAAGGACATTAGATTTCACTAGCTCACTGGTGCTTCATGTGGAGGGGTGCATTGCCCCTCAGGACATTGCACAGTGTCTGGAGCCAGTTTTGGTGGTCACAGTAGGGGAGGGAGGTAGTGGGTGGAAGCCAGGGATGTTGCTAAACATCTTACAATGCACATGACAGTCCCCGCAACACAAAATTGTCATACTCCGAGTATTGACAGAGAGTGTCACTGTGGAGAGTCTTTGCAATCTGTAAATCCATAAGGCCGCCCCCAACTCTAAAATTCCATTCTCATTTATTCATCAAAAATGTATTCAGCGGGTACCTTTTCTATGCTAGGCAGTGAATAGGCAATTCCCTGCCCTCCTGGAACTCAGTTTATCAGGATAAGTTAATAATGACTGAGAGTTCTTAATGTAAACTGGCACAATTGATCCTCAAAAACCACTATGTTACTCCCAGTTCACAGATGAAGAAACTGAGGCTCAGTACAGTAGAACAGCTTGCCATAGGCTACACAGATAGTGGGTAGACCCTCAGCATTTTTATTCTGGAGCCCCTGCTCCTCATCATATATCCCTTCACTGCCCTGAACCAGTGGAAAAGGACAGGTCTCTGCCAGTGACATGCACTGTCTTGGAATGCTTAGGCTCTAGGGTCTCTTTATCATGCAAACTGTTTAGCCAACTCAAAAAGGGCCCCATGACTATAAACCAGGATGCAATGGCCTGACAGGCAAAGGGGCCCAGGAAGTGTTAGGGCCATGGAGACATTAATCTGCCTCTAGTCGCTGCTGCTGGAAAGACATTTGTTAGAGTCGTTATGGGAGCCATAAAGGCTGTTTGACTGCAGCCCTCTTTAGGCAGGTACCTCAGTAAGTGGGAAGAGGCCCTCAGGGCTCAGGTGTTTGGGCCCAGCTGGCCAGAGGCAAATGCTTCTACCTGCCACAGGTTGGGTGCTGTGGAGGACAGCAAAGTGTGCATGCAGCAGGAGAGCTGGATCCTGGCCCCTTCTATGACTAAGCAGCAGCAACGCTTCCAGCAAGTTCTGGGCCTCAGTTTCTCTGTCTGTAGGATGGAGACATTAATGTTCATTCATCTCATGGAGCTGCTGAGGGGTTCCAATGAGGCCACAGGCGGGGCAGTGGTGTGATGTGAGCACATAGTGGAGGTGTTAAGCGCCATTATTATTGCTGGTGGAGGTCCCAGGAGTAATAGTGATGCCGCAGTCATGCACAGGGTTCTCTGAGGTCCCCTCAGATGTTGCTCTTGGGTGAAGCCTTATAGACCTGGCAGGTTCAGCTTCCCCTCCATATTAGTCACAGCTTCCATTCACCACAACTTCTATGGGTCAAACGCTTTCTAGATACAGAATGTGTATGAAGCCAGTTAATCCTTATATCAAAGCTCAAAGTCACAGATTTTATCCCCATTTTACAGATGAGGAAACTGAAGCTCTGAGCTGAGGTTACCTAGCTAATTGCAGACAGGCTGACTCCACCCTCAGACACGGATGAGAGTCCATTGTAGGGTGGCAGGCACATGGCACCTCTCCTTCCTGGGGTCCTCCTAATTGCCAGTGTGATAGGTCATCTCTGACCTCAGCACCTCCCCAGCCCCACTGACCCCACAGGGAAATGGCAGCACGCTGGTCTGTTTCTGTGGGATTTGACTTTTCCTGAGAAGCGAGATGACTTCAAGCCTCAGCTCAAAGTGGGTTGGGCTCAATGGGGTGGTGCCTTCAGGAGACAGGTGTCACTCTGTGGCTGCCACCCAGAGGAGACATCCCAGCTCTTCTGGGGAAGATGACAGGGCCTCACCTTATGGGAACCTGTAGTTTTGGACAGCGGCTATAGTTGGAGCTTACTGTGTGTGAACCATGCAGAGGTTTGTCTTGGACACACAGGGCGCAGGGTCTCCACTTGGGAGGAGACCAGGAGTGTGGCAGAGTGGAGCCCTCCCTAGAGAGAGACAGCGCAGGTGATCGGGGAGGACAGCTTGATGCTCAGCTCCAAGTTGCTCATTCATTCCTACAATGTGTTGGTTTTTTCTCTTACCATTGAAATAAACACATAAAATTTTAATTTTTTAAAATATCCTGTAGTTTCCTTCTGGGCTTCCAATAATACTATAGAAATATTTTTTCAGATGAATCCCAGAGCCAATGGGTGTGGAAGTCTCGAGGGGGAGAGAGGCTGAGTGACTAGGGAGAGGGCCTGGCAAGTTCTGATGTTGGTGCTGAGAAGACCTTAAGACCCGAGTTCCTCTGACCCCAAGTCCTGTGCTGTCAGGATGGTGTCCTTGGCACCCCTCTCATGATTTGTTGCTGAGACCCCAGTCTGCAGCATCTGGGACGTGCTTAGAGGCCACCCCCACAGAGGGGTCCGGTGCCTTCTTTTCAAGTCTACTGTCCTTGTGGATCCTTGTTCAAAACTATCTGAGATGAGAAATGGACAAAATGACTTTTCTAGCCCCCAATCCTGTTAGATTGGGGTGTCTGTTTGCAAGACTCAGGGACAAGCTGACAATCCTAAGGAAAGATTCTGACTCAGAGCCCCAATCCCTGTGTGAGCAGAGAGGACCCCCAAACATCTTGGGGAGACCTATCTTTCAACCCTTTGCAGCAGGACACCTGGGTGAAGGTTTCCTGTGTTCCTGAGTGAAGGTTTTCTGTGTTCCTTGGAACATAAGGGGAACCCCAACCTTACCTCACTGTGCCCTCCTCAAGTACCTTCAAAACTGAAAAGTTGGGGTAAATCTAGGTGTTTTCCACATGGAAAAGAAGGGAAATCAATAGGGGGGAAAAAAAATCTCATTTTCAAGCTTCCAAACAGGTATTGCAATCGATAATGCAAAGAGCAGCAGGAGGCCAATAGGCCACACTTGGCAGTGTCCTCTGGGCGGAAATATTTGCTGAGGATCGAGCTTCGGAGGGCCTCCACACCAGCCCCTACGTGCCCAGGCCGGCGCCTCTTAAGGGAACTGGTCCGAGGGCTCCGTGGGTAAGCCCACTTGGAAGTGAGTTAACCAGCACCCTCCACCCCAGCGTGGCGAGCCCTCGGATCCAGGTGTGCAGAGTTCAACTGGGAGGGGCACCCAGGCTGACTTGGTGGGGGAGGTCTTGCCAGGAGAGGGCACCGCCACGTGCCCCTTTGTGTTTGGCATCCGTCCTGTGATAAGCCCACTTTCCCCCTTTTCACCATCATAGAATAAATAGGCCTGTGGGGTTTGTTCTGTAATTTTCTAGCTTATATACTGCTAAATTTCATTTTAAAATCCTATTTCTGATGACTGTTGAAAATATTAGGTGTCATAGTGGGGTGTTGGGTGCGCTGACAGTGGGCATGAGCCCCTGTCACCTCACCACAGCCACATGTGCTTCTTCTCTTGCCTCTGTCATCTGTGACTGTGCTTGTCTGGGCACAAAGGGCAGGAGGACAGGGCTCAGGGAGGAGGCCTGGTGCTCCTGAAACTTGGCATGGGACCCCAAGATTGATAGGCATGTAGGCCTGTCTGTAAGAGAATGGAATAACAGCAATAAAAAAAATCCCAAGTATATGATATTTATAATGATAAAAGTTCATAAATGATAAATATATCATTTCTCAAAAATCTCCTGCAGGATGGCCTTCATTTATTAATTGCCCTGGAATGCTGCTGTACTAACAATTCCTTGGGAAACCTGGGTTACTTGGTGGAGCCTGGAGTTGTCTTACACGGTGGTTTGCTCTCTCGCAGTGGTACTTCATCCAAGTGCTAGGTGGCTGGCATGGCGGTGGGTTCTGAACATGGACTTTGGAGCCTGACAAGCTGGGTACAGATCCCACCTGCAGAGCTGACAGTTTCTGTGCAACTTTCTGCCTGAAACTTGTGTTCTTGTTAGAAAAAAAATGAACAAGTCACACCAATTGCATGTCTCACTTAAGAAATAAATTCTCCCAGCACCAGTAACAACTGCCCGACAAGTATATAGTGGGTCCTTAAGAAATAATTGTTTTACTCCCTTCATCCCTTTGCTCTGTGGATTTCAATCTGACTAATGCCTATTTAATGGAGAACTTGCAAGGATGGAGAAAATGCAGCCAAAGGAATCTTCCAAGTTTGGGAAAATTAATCAAGAAAGTGTCCCCAAAGGAAGCTCTGCATCTCCCCAGTGCCCAACCCAGCGTCCTCCTAACCTGGATGGAAAAGCTAAAATGAGGTATTGCTACTCCTAGCAGAGGCCTTGCACACAGTAGGTCCTTGTGCAGTTCAGAGGACTTGCAGCCTATTTAGGGAGTGAAGCTTTGACCTGGGGTTTCTGCTGCTCTAGGGCAAGGGCCAGGCTGTGTCACTTCCCCAGCCTTTGCTGGCCATCCCAGCAACCCACCAGAAATGATCCAGGACTGGTTGGCGGGAAGGGACCACAGGCTAGGTCTGTCATCTTCACCAAGAGTAGTGTTCCTTGCCTCCCACATGACTGCCCTGCATCCATGCCCGACAGCTGTCAGCCAGCACAGACTCTGAATCGTGAGTCAGATCAGGTCCCTCTTCTGTCAAAATCTCAAGGAGCTCCTTAGAAATATTAAAGCATATCCTGGTATGTTTCCAAATAAAGTTATCAGTCTTTGAAGGTACAAAGTTATTGGTTGGAAATTATATAATTTGTTAGCATTTGTGTAAAAGTAAAATTTGGTAGCCAAGAAAATATATACATATATATAAGATATATATATATATCTTTTTACTGCCCTAAATATGGTTCAGGGGACATCTTAATTGCTCTGAATTTATATATCTGTCCTAGCTACTTTTGCAGCTTACATATTAAAAATTCATGTCTAAAAATAAACTTTTTCATAATTCAAAGGGATTATTTAATAAGAAAATCTATCCTACTAAAAATAAAGCCAAAAACACTTTCATGTACTCAGTTACATCATTCAACCCCATCTTCTACAATTGTGTCCTTGCAGAGCCACTGTTCTGACTTCCATGGGATTCCTTACCTGCCTCAGGGCCTTTGCACTCACTGTGCTTTTTGCCTGGAATTGTCTACCCCCAAAGAACTGTATATTCCCATCATTTTCATGTATTTTCTATCCCTACATAACAAGTTGTCATGAATTTACTGGCATATATCTCAATTTCTGTAGGTCAAGAGTTTAGGCATGACTTAGCTGGGCCCTCTATTCCAGGTCTCAAGAGGCTACAACAGAATTGTCAATGGGCAATACGCTCACCAGAGGTTCTACTGAGGAAGATTTGCTTCCAAACTCTCCCTGGTTGTCCTAGAATATCTCTTTGCTGCTGTTAGACTGAGATTCTCCTGCTGACCATCAGTTCGGAGTTGGTCTCAGTTTCAGGAGTCTGCCCATGGTTCTTGCCACACTGCTCCATAGCTTTCTCACAACGTGCAACTTAACTTCTACAAGCCGGTAAGGGAGAAAATGCTTCTTAGTTCATGTAGCAAAATGGATGGGACCTTATACATATCATAGCACAACACAGGAATGCCAGCCCATCACCTCTGCCATGTTCTACTAGTTAGAAGTAAGTCACAGATCTGCCTACACTGAGGACTGGAGGGGATTTTACAGGGCACGGATAGGGGGTCACTCTAAGGTTAGACCATCACACTCAGCTTCTTCGTGTCTTTTCTTAAATATCACATTTTCAGCGAGATCTGTCCTGTCATTATCATTGTGTTCCTGCCCCTGCTCCACTCCCCCGCATTTCAGACCCACCTTCTTGCTCTGTTATAATCATAGCGCATGTTATCTTTTGCCACTCTGTATAACTCACAGATGCACTACATTTATGCTGTCTCTTCCTACTAGAAGGTAAGCTCCGCAAGGGCAGGAGTTTGTGCCTGGTTAGTTCATGGATGAGCCTCTAGTGCCTAAAGCATTACTTGGCAACTATTTACTTGGTAAATATTAACAGAACAAATGAATTAGATCTTGTCCCACCTGCTGAAAGTCCTCCAAAGGCTCCTCATCTTTAGGAAAAATTCCAGCTCCTGGCTGACAAAACCAAGCTTGCCCTGGCCTGGGCTGCCTTTTGAACCCCCAGCCTCAGGCTCACCCCTGCAGGCTGGGAGGCCGTCATACTGGCCTCTCACCGGCAGCGAGCTGCTCCCTGGGCTAGGGCCCTTGTGCTTGCTGTTCCCTCCTCCTGGAATGAGCTCCTGGGGTCTTTGTGGAGCTCTGCTTCATCCCTCATGTGTCAAATGTCTCCTTCCCAGAGAAGACTTCCCTGACCACCTGACGGACACTCCACCACCTCTACCGTATCGCCCCCACCTCCTGTCCTGTGACAATTTTGTGATCATTTTATTGGCCAGTCTGCATGGTTGCTGTCTGTCTCGGGCCTTCTCTAGTCTTCACCAGTGCTTGGAACCGTGCCCTTGGCTCACATGGAAATGAATGAGCGACAGTGTGGTTGAGTGTCAGTCTGAGGCTGGAATGTAGGCAGCGAAAGCTTCTCTCGTCTGGGGTTTCCTCTTAGCTGACCTGGCCTTGGTCTTCTGAGCAACAGCAGGACTTAACCCTTGGCCTGGCCTGAGAAAGCCCCCAGACCTGAGGGCTTAGTGTCACCACAGTTCTGTGATACATCCTTAAGTCTCATCCTTCAGTCCTTCCTGATGCCCCAGCCTCTGGAGTCAGTTTCCCCTAACTTCCTGGGATCCCCTCAACTTCACGACTCCCCATCTTCTGCTACCCTGGCACTGACCAGGCAACTCCCAGCTTCTTGCAGCCCCCAGTGTAACCCCTGCCTGTCACCCCAGGTGAACCGGGAGCCAGTGCCATAGGCCCTGAGCACCAGCAGTTGGACTTGCTGTAGCCAGAGCAGCCAGCCAGTTGCTCTCTGGCCCCTGGGCCATTGCCTTTGCATAGCTGTTGTTAGTGACTCTCCAAATTCCCAGCTCTTGGTCCACATTCAGTTGAATTCCATGTCTTTATCGCTCACTCATATGGTGCCAGGCACCTGGACACTAAGGCGAGCAGGCAGCATCCTTCCTGAGTGAGCTCACTGTCTGGAGGGAGGGATGGGCACCCAGATCACTCAGGGGCTGGAGGGACAGAGAGTGGGTTCATTCTCCTGGCGCACACTCCACAGAGGATGTGACACTTAGAATGCGTGAGACATTGAAGTGTGAAAAAGTTTCGGGCACCGTAGAAAGGAGTCCATTTGGGTGGGGTACAAGCAAAGGCAGGACGGCTGGACAGCTTAGGGGCAGTCAGGAGCATTCAGGTCTGGGGCAGCTGCGCAGTTCGCAGTCACAGGCACATGGGACATCAAGAACGGATGGTCGGTGAGGGAGGAGATGGGTGTGATCAGGGGCATCGGAGCAGCCCTCACCCCACGTGTCTCTTCCCTGGTTCCTGCTCAGATCCTTGCCTGTCCTTCCCTGCTGCTCAGCCTCCCAAGAACCCAGGCAGGGAGGTGTAACCGCTTTTTGAGCAAGAACACAGATCCGCCTTAGTTTCCAGCTTGTTTGTTTTGCTGTAATTAGGTAAATAAATCAGAGCATTAGCTCCCTGCTTAGAAGCCTGGCTCCTAGAAGAAGCAGCTCTGTTTCACACACACCAGCCAGCAGGGGAGTCCCTGGAGGTCTGGGATGGGCCCCCAGCATTTCTTCAAGACTAGCAGGCCCGCCTGTCCTCTCCCAGCCCTGACAAATGGGAATCGCTGGATCTCTGCCTCTCCACACATTCCACTCCCAAGGCAGCCAGTGCTACTCCCGTTTCCTATTTTAATAGCTTGGAGCAAATAATTTGCTAGTCCTACAGGGGGTGGAGGGGCCTCTGGGACTGGGCAGGGGGAGAGGCAAGGGGTTCTGCTGAGTCAGAAGCAAGCTGGCCATGAGCACTGCAGGTGTCACTCATTAAGCTGCACCCGACATTTTGCAATGTCCCCCTCTGGACTGGGGCCAGGCAGAGCAGCCCATGAGCCCCTTTCTCTTCTGCCCAGGACCATTAAAACCCAATTAGCAGGAAGAGGACCCGCCAAGCAGGGGCCATCCTCCTCTGCTGGAAGGCCAGGGGCTAGGAGAAGGGGCAGTGGGGCTCTAATGAGCTTGGCAACGCTGAGCCAGAGAAAGTCGTGCCTGCGAGCAACAAAGACTTAGGTTAGAGATGGGGGAGGACTTCCATGTGGTGAGGATGATGGAGATGGGGGCTGGGGATGAGAGGTTTGTACAGCTCTGGCCTGGGTTTACCCTGACTGTGTGCTGAGCACACCCCTCTAGCTGTGTGTTAAGGAGCTTAGTAAGGTGCTTTCTAAATGGGGCCAGACCCAGAACAGCCCCTCCAAGATAATTAGGGGTATGTGCGATGAGGGGAAACTGACCTGCCCGCCCCTAGGCTCTAGCCTGAGGCAGGGGTGAATCCCTTGTTTGCTGAGTGCTTGGGAGTCCCAGTGAAGAGGCTGGGATGACGGGGCAGTCAATGGAGAGAGGTACTAAAGGCCTCAGGGACACGGCTCTTGACTCTGGAAATACTTCAGGATCTCAGTAACTGGAAGAGACAGACCCGTGTGTACCAGCTGCGTAACAATGGCATTGTGTGTAATCAAGGGAGGCAGTACCGGCTCTCTCCTGGAGGGGGCGGGGCCGTGGCTGACACTGGAATAGGGCCACCCCAGAAGGACACAGTGGCCTCTACACGTTCCCTTCTGAAGCAGAGATGGAATGTGGCCCCATATCTTTTTCGTGGGGTCTCTGAACTGTGAAAGGGGTGGGGGCACTTGGGGAGGTACCTGACTGGGATATCCCAAGCCTGCAACCATACCCCCATGCCTTGCAACAATAAGGTTCCCCAGAGCCCAGCTTGGAGCTGTCCTGAAACCCCTTGAGGGATGTTTTCAACAACTCCCAAAACTGCTTCCTCAGCTTCTGGCATGTCTTAGTCTAAGTAGGCCTTTTGGATTTATTAGTTCTAGGGGTGGAAAGAAAACAGCTTCTTGAAGAAGTGTGTTTAGTGCCACATTTCAAACTTCCAGGCTTGATTGAAATGGTAGTTAAAACATTTTAAGGCTCTTAGGTAAAGTTGCATTTGCCTTCCTCCCTGCCTATATTCTGATATTATCTGTTATTGCGGCGGCCCTGCTATATTGCTGAGAGGCAGTGCTTTAGCAAGGGCTATCAACCCATCTTGCAGGGACGTGGCTCTGGCTTCCATCTGTGAGACCATCTAACCAAAGCTACCAAGAAGAAAAAAAGTCATAGAATAATTGTGCATTTTAATTAAGCCTCAGCGTGCACCCTATTGTGGAGATGCTAATATTCAAGAGTTCTTTTCACTTTGCAGGAAGCTGGAATATTTGTTCCCCACGTCATTTTTTATATTCCTTTTGTGTGGCAATTAATATTTAACTCCTGGGAAATAAAGCTGCCACCTGATAGGGTTTTTATGGCCTGGTATTAAAATAACCATTCCTGATAAACTATTGTAATAAAGTATTGGGAAGACCCTGTTGGAAGGGGGTTTAGCTGAGGTATTAATTCTGCTCAAGGAGCTGGGCCCTGAGCAAGTCTTCTTATCCTTGTTCATTCTATTTTTTCATGATGACATGCCAGTGAGCCTAAATAAAGTCATCATAACTGCGGAGAGGAGGACATGGTGTAGTTAAGGGATGGGGGACTTGGTCCGCCTCTCAGGTCTCATAAAGCGTTGCTAGTGAGCATGCTCACTCAGTTGTTCTGGTGCCCCTCACTAGGGCTCCATCTCTTGCATCACCTCGAGCCAGAGCGCGTCCTTGACATCATAGAAAAGGTGAAAGCACATTTGTAGTCACTGGTGGGAGCCCAGCTCTACCTGATATCAACAGTATTTAACTGGGAGGCCTAATTTGAGTTCACAAGTGACTGCAAGCTGTCCTGTGGGACTCTGCTTACCGATGAATTCTCAAATAAGTTGCAAAACAGTGATGAATTAACTCGTTATGCTGTCAAAATCAATTACTGCAGAGGACAACTTAACTTCCGGGCCTGTTCTTAGGGCCCCTGAGCCAACACCTCTCCCCTCCACCCTGCAGAGCAGGTCAAGGGGACCCCCGCAGCCCCTTGTCCCCTCTAACCTCCCCTCCTCTCACCCCCTCACTTTGCTTCACTAAAAGTCTCCAGTTTGATTTTTGAGTAGCGAATTCTCCATGAGCAGGGAGCAGGGAAAGGCAGGGGGCTCAGCCTGACATATAGCCCCCCCTGAAATGATGTTCTCTCCTGTGAAGGCTGGGGGAGATTGATTCTAGCTGCGGCTTTAAGTGAGATAAACATCTGAAGGCCCCAAGATCTTTACTTCGCAGCATTGAGTGGAAGGTGCAATTTATAAATGTACGCTTAATATTTCTGAAACAGATTGGCCAGTAATTTATAGACTGCAACGCTGAGGACTGAATTAATTCTCCTAGTGAGCAAAGTCCACGTGCGGGGAGGGCCGGGCCCTGCACCTCTCAGCAGGGTCAGAAGGTTGGAGGGACGGCGGAGTCTACCCTTTCTGTGGCACAAGTGGGGAAACTGAGGTCCCACACTCAGTTCCTGGCTGAGTGAGCTCTGGAGCCTCAGTCTCCTAAGCCCTAAATGGGGTCCTCACTAGGTTCCCCTTACTGGGAGTGATGTCTCCATGTGGGATTTACTTTCTGTGCCATTGGTACTTGTAGCCCTCCAGGGTCCTGCTTCCCTCTCTGGCTTTCATTTCCTTTCTTCTCAGCAGACAGGTTTCTTTGCCTCAATTGAGAGTTGCACGCCTCCTTCTCAAGATCAAGGGCAGGCTAAGGCCCTTGCCTGCATGACTGACCGCCTGGTATGTGGGGTTCATCTGGGCAGGAACAACTAGCTGTTGAGCCCTATTATGTCTCAGGCCAGAGCTGAGCACTAAATCTACATTATCTTATTTATGATTCTTTCAACCCTGAGTGGGACAGGTATTTTGAGCTCCCATTTTACAGATGGGAAGATTGAGATCCACCATCCCCATGCTGCCCCCCCCCCCACCCCCGTAGCCTCTACTAGGCCCAGCACAATGAAAACTGAAATGGATTCAAGACTTTCAGTAATGGTAAAGCTTCAGTGGGCCATAACTAGACCAGTGCTTCTCACATTATAATGGGCACATGAATCATCGAGGGAGCTTATTAAAATGCAGGTTCTGATTCAGTAGCTGGGAAGGGGCTGGGATTGGGACCTGAAATTCTAATAAGGTCCTGTGTGCTGCCAACTGCATGTCCCAAAGCTCATCTCAGCACCGGGGTCCTGCATCGCCCTCTCAGGGTCATCTGCCACCACGCTCTCCAAAATTCTTTGGCCAGTCACCCGCTCCTTCTAGTGGACATGAAGTCTACTCTCCATAAAGTCTCACTCTGGAGTGCAGGACTTCCTTTTTGTGGGTAATCACTAGGAAAGAGATGGACGCCCCCGTGAGGTTCCCGAATCATATCGAAGCTGTTTTGTACTTAAGACCTAAGTGGTGTGGCTAGGTTAGGCTTCCCACCATTGTGATTTAATAACTAGTAATTGAACAACAAATCAGGCCCCTTACATTGACTTGGTCCTTGAATCGCAGAGCTTGCTTCAGGGGCAAGATATTTACTGTGAAAATTGAGTTGAGACCAGAATGTTACCAAACATTATAAATAGCACTGGGTTTATTTTCCAAATGCTCCATATTCTGAAATGAGAAAAGAAATTCACAGAGCGTTGGAATGGAAGAGGCTGCTTCCTTCTCTCCACTCTCACGCACCAGCGCAAACACACGCCCCCGAACGCAGCAGCTTTGCCCAATTATGTTGTGGATCACGTCTGAATATCTCCTTGTATATGACATTTACGAAGAAAAACACTTGCAAATTAAATGTTTGATTAACATTACATCTTTTACAGTTTAAAATGGGAGAGCATAATTGAAAGCTGCATTAGCTAAAGAACATGAACTTTCTGTGAGCTTTATCCTGGGCCTGTGATTCTCAACAGTTTTATTGAATCTTTAGTGCCAATGACCCAGAATATTTATACGTCACGTTTCATGAACTAATCTAAAGGTTCAGGAGTTTGCAGCCTCTCCAGAGAAAATTCGCACAGACTGAGCATGTACATTCTCCAAAGACAGTGGGCAGTTCATTTTGGAGTTTGGGGGATATCTTATCAAATTTCCTTTCTTGTGTGGCTTAATCCAGTTACCCAGATTCTGTGTCTACACCTACCATGCGTACTGATTCTGTGTCTTTACTAGCAATGTGATCTGCTTTTATTGCCTGGTAAAGCAGTTCTTGAGAACTGCTTCTTTTATAACCTCAACTTATAGACACACACCTTTTAGGAGCTTTTCATGTCTCCTTTTTAATATCTCATTCTCTTTTTTTCTCTTTTTATCCCGCTCTCTCCCTTCCTTTCTTTACTCCTTTAATCTACCCCTCCCCACGCTCCTAAAATTGGCTAGACCTCAAACTTTGAGACCTGCATCAAATCTCCTATGGTAGTTCCCTATTTAAGATCGCCCCTCGATGACCATTTTGAAAACGAAGCCTTTTATAAAGTAGAAGAAAACCCTCTTCCTTACATTTCTCACATTGAAATTTTAAAAGAATATACTTAAAGTCTGTGCACTCACTTCTTTGCTTAGTCACCAATGGCCAGTCTACTTAGTCTGCCCAGACCAAGGCAGAAAAATCTTCATCCAAATAACCCTGGAGGTGATTTTAAAAGAATGAGTTGAAATTGCTTGAGTAAAGAGGTTGGAACAGCTTGCTGACATTGCAGGCAGTGGGAAAGGCAGATGCAAAGACCTGGGCTTGGAAAAGGGTCCTGTACATCTGAGAAATAACAACAGCAAAAAAATCCGTGCAGCAGAGTACAGGCTTGGTGGAGATAAGGGGCTGGGCTGGAGCTGGAGAGGCTTACTGGGCTCAGTAAGAAGTCCTCATGAAGAGAACAGGGAATTTTAAACAAGGGGTGAACTGATCAGCTTTGCACGTTCCAGGTCCCTTGGATGCCAGAGTGCAGGGTAGATGGTGGTCTGGTGGGTGGAGACTGGCGGGAGCAACCGCGCCAGCCCATGGGAGGCATGCTGGAGACAGGGCCCCAGCGGGGTGGCACTGGCAACAAGTGTCCTGGAACAAGCAGAGCTAGGAGCTGAGGACCTGAGGGGAACAGACACTGAGCAGGAGGGGAAATCTGACGAGAGACAGGCCGGTGCCTCGGGTAATCAGAGACGCCAGGATAACTGAGTCATGGCCCTACCAGGTAGGAATGAATGTAGAGGGGTCATGTTAGGTTTTCAGGGCTCCCCAGATGTCTAGGCCCATATTTCCACTGTGGGTGGCAGCTAAAATGCTACCAAAGGCAATGCTACCAGCAATATGAGGGAGGTAGGAAACACTGTTATTGCATTGGGGATTGTAATAATAGCAACACTGTTCCCCCATGTACACTGCACTTTACAATTTACTGAGCCACTGGACCTTGCCACGTTGGTATGGGGTTTTATTGCTATTGTTGTTAATAGCATCGTGAAAAAAATCTAAGGCGGATTGATTTGACAAAAGTCACAGTAAATGAAGTATGCAATATTTAATACCCCCCTTCTCCTGGTCTAGTGTCTTTAACATACAGAAGTGTTAGGACTCCTTTGAACACTTGGATCTAGCTCTGGCCTTAGCATTGTGGGGAACATGAAGGGTATGAAAATTCTTTGCCCTGTGGAAGTCCCTAGCCCTGATGAAGAGAGATTAACCCAATGGAAGCAGTAAACTATTGCAAGAAAGTATACATTTCTCACCCACCAAATCCACCTACCCACCTACCCATCCATCCATCCATCCATCCATCCATCCATCCATCCATCCATCCATCCATTATCCCTCCCTCCCTCCTTCCCTCCCTCCACCCCCATCCATCTGTCACTATCCATCTGTCACTAACAATCACACATCCTAAGTAAGTTCTCCCAGTTCTGGTTAGATGTTAGAATTATGTGTGCATCAGAAAATACTGATGCCTGGGCCCCACCCCAGAGATTCTAATTTATTTGGTCAAGGGTAGGGTTGGGCTTTGGTATTTTTTAAATTCCTCAGGGACTCTAATATGTAGCCCTTTATGGTGGTTTAGCGATTCAAAGGTGGGAAGGCCCATAAGGCTGGGACATCAGTGAACTTCAGAGCAGCAAATTGCCAGAAGCCCTTTGTGCAGCCCCCATCTTAAAGAGGAGGAAACTGTGTCCCGGTGAGGGGAGAGCTGGCTAAGTGAGAGTTAGGACTTGGCCCTCAGCCTATCCTTTCAGCTCCGGCACCTTCTCCCAACCCTCTCTTCTAGCAGCCAGGGAAAGTGTCCCAAAGGAGGTGGTATGTGCTGAGCTTTGGAGAAGGGGGCCTGGGCTAGGCAGAAGGGAGGAAAGGCATTTGTTGTAGGAGTAACAGCACAGCCAAGGGTGTGAACCAAGAATGTGGATGCTGGGTTTGGACATAAGTACCATTGAGTGTTTCCAGGGGTTCTTTCAATGCACAGAAAAACCTCTTCCCAGACACCCAACCATCCCTGACCTTGGCTCCACCCCTCCCCTTTGGGGCAGTAACAGGACCTGGGCTGCCTGTCATCTGACTGTCATGACTTACCGTGGGTCCTGCAGTTCTCCGAGCACACCATGCCCCAAACCCCTGGGTGCAGCCCCACCTGGAGAGCAATGAGGAGAGAGGAGCCTGTGAAGGGAGGACATTTAAACAATTACTTTGCTCTGATTAAGAAGGGTAATGGCTCTCATTGAGGAGCGGTGTTAATTCGAAAGTGGGGATGATGGATGCTCGCCCCCCTCCCCGCCCACATAAATCTCACCTGTGCGCCTTTGTTGACGCCTCATGATGCATGTATGAGATAAATTCTCCAAATCTATTTTTGTGCTGTTGCCAGCAGCCTGCTGATGGAGTAAATAAGAGTTATGGCTGCCATAATGGCATCACTTATGAGGGGCTAAAGAAAAAAAAAGCAAACATGTCTACACAGTTCTTATAAATCTATTATAAATGTGGACTCAAGTTTATGAGGAAGTTCTACCACACGGCACGGCACCTTGTACTCCCTTGAGCCCAGGTGAGTGATTGAGCAGGCAGGTGCCAGGGAGGCTTCGGGGGGCCCTAAACAACTAGTGGCCCCATTCCATGACTTTCTTCCTCCCTCTGAGTGTGCAGCCCTGATCACCATGAGAGTGAGAGCACACGAGCCGCTGAGGGCTCCACTGCCCTGCCCCAGATGCTCCAGCCCCTAGTCTGAACGGCTATCTATGCTTTCATCAGCAGTCCCGAGCAAGGCCAGGCTGAGGTGGCTGGGCCAAGCTCTCCTCTGCTGGGCGGGGCATGAGGAAGCCTTTGCGAGAGAACTTTTGGGATGAGCCGACCCTCATCTTCCCTTGTGTCTTTTTCCCTGGATGAACCTGGACCAGGTTCCTCTGTGGGAAGTTGGACCTGGTCAGTCTTGGCTGGGCCAGGTCTAGCGTGATTTCCTGGAAGTTCAGGATCAAGGACCTGAAGGAAAACTGACTTTTCTCTTGCCTCTCGTCCCAGTCTTTGGGGAGAAGGGGCTCATCTGGCATGGAGGGTAGAAGGCAGTGAGACTCAGGGTCTGGTCCCTTCCCACCCAGGCTCACCTCCAGCCTCTCCTCTCTGCTCTCACCTCCTCCAGTCAAAAGGGGCTTCAGTTTTTCCATCTGCAAAGTGGGAATAAAACAATAATAAAATAATAATACCTGACTGTCAGGTGCTGTGATGGGCACAGGTGATGATGCAGGACAAAGTGTTTTGTGATTTAAAGTGCTGGAGGCACAGTGTGTGCTGTAACTATTGTCCTTCGGGGCTCCTGTCTGCCAGGGAAACATCTCTGAGCCCTGCTCTGCGGGCCTGGAGGCCCTTGGTGGTTCCCCTGTGGAGAGTTCTTAGCCAGTGCCGCCGAGTGAGGCTAATTATCTTGCAACACAGGCATCTTCCCCACCAAGACAGGCTCTGAGCCCCAGGAGGGCAGTGCTGGCTTCTGAGTGACCTAAAAATCCCAATGGAGTCCCTGTACTTGTTGGAACATTGGCCGATGGTCAGAATCATCCTGATGGCTCAGGAGGGTTTGTGGAATCACTTTCTCCAGGGAGCCGTAATCATTTCTCGCATGGATCACTGCCACGGCCTCCTAACTGCCCATCCTTTCTCTCTGGCCCCTTGTTCCACTCTCCACACAGTTACCAGACAGGGCCCCTTAAAGCACCGGGCATCTTAAGCCGTTCCTCCTGGGCTCCTGTGGCACTCCGGAGTAAGAGCCGAAGCCCTGCTGGAAGCACCCGTAACCCAGCATGACCCTGGCCTGCTTCTCCCCACCATGCTCACTCTCTGCAGCTCGCTCACCTCTTGGCATCCTGTGCACATGACGGTCTCTCTTGGGAACCTCAGGACTTCTGTTCTGGCAGTTCCCCCTGATTCCACATGGCTCATTTCCCCACCACGTCAGGTCTTTGCTCAAATGTCTCCTTGGTGAGGCTTTTCTGACCATTGTATTAAAAATGCAAGTCTCTTGTCCCAACATCCCCGCCCCCTGCCATCCCTACTGTATTGTTCTCCCATGCACATTACACAGTTGGTATTCCACATGTTGCACTGATTTCTTCTGTTTTCCCTCTTTTCTTCACCAGAATGTGAACTCCCTGAGAATAGGGACTGGGTCTGTCTTAGTCTCTGCTGCATCCCTAGTGCTTGGAATCATGCCTAGTACATAATAAGACCTTTGGTAAAGGTTAGCTGCTCGATTGAATAGATGGATAGATGGATGGACAGATGGATGCATGCATCAACCGATGGACAGATGGATTAAAGGCTGAGAGATGCCCCTGGCTGGGCTAGAGGAAGCTAACCACACTGTCCGGAAGCTGGACACGAGACTCTGTAACCCCTGGGAGTCAGGATCTGCCCAGGGAGGAGAATGGGTTCTTGACTAAAAGGCAGGCAGGGAAAAGGACCCTGATTTCATAGTTCCTCAGATCATGAGAGAGTGAAGCTCTGGCCCATTCCAAATGTGTGCCATCCCCTCTGCCTAGGGTGCCCGGCATGAACTAGAGCAGAGAGAGGATGTAAGGGTGCAAAAACTGCTGCATTTGGAAACCACAAATGCACAGTCACTGGCACTCACTTTTCCAAAGAGCCAACAACCCTGTTAAAATGCAGCTCGACCTACACCCTGTAAAGTATGCAAATGGCACAGGGCAGGCAGAACACATCCATGGGTTCTGAGTCCCCATTAAAAAAACATTGCCTCCCTCGCTGCAGCACTTGGCTTGCAGATTCTAAATGTCAATAGTTCCCCCAGTGAAGGCAGGCAGAAGGTTGAAAGGTTAGCCATCTAAGGAAGATAATTGCCATCAGTAAATTAGAACTATGAACACACCATCCCTTTTCCTTTGTCACCTCTTCCCTACCCCTGACCCCTTCCCCTGGCCCAGGGGGCTCCAGGAACAACACAATTTAAAACCTGGAGTTAGAACCGAGAGGACAGTCTTCTTTTAGAGAGATAATAGGGTAAAATTCCCACTCTCCTCAAAGTAAGTGGATTCTGGCATGGTTTGTGGTCAGACTAAGAAATAACGGCTAGTCTAGACATCAGCACTCACCAGTTCAAAGGCTGGGGTGACTGGCTTATGTTTCTGGTCTTGTGGCCCAAGGCCTGTGGAGGGCAGCCACACTGTCAGGCTGCCTCCCAGAGAAATACCAGCCTGGACCCTCCACTCTCTCCTGTACCTTCTCTCCTATTGCAAGAAAAACCTCATATGGTCTCTTCTGAGAGGAGAGAGAGCGGGGCTGAGGGGCAGAGTGCCTTGGTTTTCCGAACTGTACAATGGGGTGATGCGCCCATGCTCTTCTGGAGCTCTTTGGAGGTCTAAAGGGGTAAGGTGGAAAAAAAGGTAAGGTGAGGCATATAGAGTGCTTAGCATAGGTCCCAGGAAGGTTCAGTTAAGATTTTGTTAGTTGGTGTCTCAAGAACATGTAATATCACCCGTGGAGGAGATCGGCCTCCTGGGGTTGCCCATCTGGAACCCCAGGCTAGCCAGACCTTTCCCTTCCAGCTTGCCCCCAGAAGGTGGCAGGAGGTTCAGTCCATCAGCACAGACCAGCTCTGGGTGTTGGGGGTCCAGCCCACAAGTGTTTCCATGTGTCTTCTTCTCTGATGGCCGCTGTGAACTGGAGGAAGGTGGGGTGGAGTAGGCAGTGGGGCTCAGGCAGACTTGCCCCAAACCCCTGGCAGCGGAACCCTAGGCTACAGAGAGCAGCATCTCTCCCTTGTTGAAATGCACACAGGTGGGCTTCCCAGAGGATACATTCCAAGTCCTGCCTTGGTGATACCTCATGGCACCTGGAAGCTTAGAGAGAACTCCTGGGGTCCTCTGATCCCCATGCCTGAGGCTGCTCCGCAGGCAGGTGGGGAACAGACACTCTTCCAAAGGCCTGTGGAGATGGCAAAACATCCCCACAGCCTCTAATCCTCACGACCACCCTGCCTCACCCGGTGTGGCCCCTTGTGCTGCAGCCTGTGCACTGCCCTGCTGGACGGCTCCTGGTGGAGGCTCCTGCAGGACAGGCAGCCTGGGCTGCGACGTGGGAGACGTGCGCCCCAGACTCTCCCCGGCCCCCTGGGCATCCTACCTACTGTCTGCTCCTTTGTTCTTACCGTTTAAAACAGCTTCACCGGCAGTCTGGATGGAGCTCGCGGGCCAGGAATAAAAGGCTCCCGAACGGAAAGGACATGAAAGGAACTGAAGATGGTGTCTATTCTAGACGTGGGATATTATTCCTTGTGGAATGAAGTGGGCCATTACTGGGTCTCAGGGCGCCAGGGAGCCGGCGTGTGTTGCGCCTCCATGGGCGTGGGCGTGGGCGTGAGCGTGGGCGTGCTCAGATTTCGTTTGGTCTTTCGAACCAACCTTTGCCAAGGGTAGTGTCAGTTCCTTTTAGTAGATGAGGGTAGCAAGGCTCAGTTAGCAACTGATGGAAGAAACAGAGGTTCAGAGATGTCTAATAGCTGACCTAAGGTCGCACAGCTAATAACGTACAGAGCTGGCTTTCAAGCCCAGTCCTGTCTGTTGGAAAAAAAGACTTTGCTCATTATGCTATGCCAATATTCGAGTCGTTGGGATAATGGGGGTGGGAGGTGGGAAATAGAAGTGGCAAGCCAGGAGGGCAGGGCAAGAACAAAATAAGGCAAGGAAGAGCAGAGAGTGAGCTCCTTGGACAACAGCTGTTTAAAAGCCTGTTCTGAACAGCAGGCATTTGGAGAAGTTCCGAATGGTTCGTCTGGGGGTAGGGGGTTTGGCTCCCAGTCCCTCCCTTGAAGGGAGTGGGGTCAGCACAACACCCTGTGTAGCGCTCTCTTTGGAGTCTGCACTTTGGAACATGCTGAGCCGAGTCAGATGGACTTCATGAGATACACGTTTATTGATTTAGTGTGTCCACTGTTGCTCGGCCCCAGGAGCAATATGTCACCTGCCGAGGGAGCCCGGGGAAGAAGACCCTCCCTGCCTCATTTTTTCCCACTCCAGACTGACGATGGTGGGGAGTTGGGGATAGAGCTAACTGACTGTACTTAGGTGAGCTTTGGGCAAAATTGATCAGACTGAGGCAAAGGAGAGTTATTTCTGGCAGAGGGAACAAGCTGGGCAAAGATACAGCGGTGGGCAAATCTCTGTGTTAGCAAAGTCGGCCTGGGTGGGTGGAGTGAGTGAGGGGCTCCCCTTTAGCTTTTCTCTTTACCGCTGCTCCAGGCTTTCTCTTTAGAAGTGGGCATGGTGTTCACTGCAAATGAACAAATCCCTTAAGAACAGTGCAAACAAGGAAATCCCATGACCCCGACACTCAAATTCAAGTCTGTGTGAGAAGGTTTAAGCTAAGAACAGAGATCTCTGTGCAGATAATCTGCAGAGCGCTTAGCCGCGCCACCCAAGGACTCCGGCTGCCCTCTACATCAACTTCAGCAGAGCTTTTGAGAGAGTCTGACCACCACACTCTTTGTGGGACTCACGCAGGCAGAAGCCCGCCTGTAAAAGTGGGGCTTCCTGGGCCTGGTTACTCCTTCCATTAGATTTGGAATTTCCTAAGGTGATCTGAGGTATTTAGGTCGTTAAGATAATGGATATGGAGAGGAAAGAGATGTGAAAGCCAGGAGGGCAGGACAAGTACAAAATAAGGCAAGAAAAGAATAAGGAGTGAGCTCCCTGGCACTTAACTGCTATTGTGCCCTAAAGCCGGTCACTTCCTCTCTCTGAGCCTAAATTGATAACCCTTATTGCACAGGGTTGTGGTAAGGGTGAAACTAGGTAAGAGAGGGAAAAATGTAAACTGTAAAGCACTGTGCCCTCCTGAAATACTGCCATGCTTTTGTTAAAGAATGAGGGAGCCAGGGTTTGTGCCCTATGTTTCAATTGGAGGTGACCACACATGTTACTCCTCTCGCAGCCCCACTGGCCAGGACCAGTCTTCATGGTCCCTTCTGGCTACAATGATAGGATATGTAACAGAGCATATAGAGATGGGGAGACATTAGTGTCTCTGCCACAGTTGGTCAAGCTGGGATGCTAAGCTGAGGGGCCCTGAATCAAAGGAATCGTGTGCATAGGGGAATTCAACCTATGGAATAGGAAGACCCTCTGGGAAGTGCCTTGAATGGAAAAGTAGGCAGTAGCAGTGTCTTCATCCTTCTACCTTCTCCTGTCATGCCTGGAGTCCTGAGGTATAGGACTCTCATACAAAAGACAGCAGACTCTAAGCATGGACAGGAAGCAGAGGAATATGAGGGAACAGACTTGAAGGCCTCATGTTGTTATGGTAGAGCCACAAAATTGGAGTCACTTGTGTTACTGACTCATTGCTTTGAAGTCAGCTGCCCTGGAAAGCTGCCTAGACTGCAGTGGATTTTGTGTAAACAAAAAATATGTTTGCTATATCAATCCTTTAGATTTGGGAGTTGTTTGTTATAGCAGCATGGCCTAGACTATCCTGACTACTACATTCAGCTTGCATTGGGCTTCACAATTCAGATTGTCCCCTCTGCAGGGCACTGTTGCTAAGACTTTACTCCAGCACCAAATTATGAGACACAGTCTCACAGTTAGTATATCACTCCTCTAATCTTCTCATATCCCAGGTAAATTTGTAATAACATGTGGCCCCCTAATACAGACATAAGAGAAGTTTCCATCATCAATTAATTCTTGTAAGGAGCACTTTCTGAGGCATTGGTCCTCTGTGTGGTGGCATCAGGGATATGAAAATGTACATGATCCCATTCTTCCATGAAGAGGCTCACAGTGTGAGTAGAGTACAGAAAGAATACAGTATGAAGATGGGTGAGTGGGTGGATAGATAGACAGATGGATGGCTCATGGGTAAGTGGATGATAGATGAATGAATGGACAGATGGGTGGGTAGGATGATTGATGCATAGATGGATGATGGATATATGGAGATGGATGATCGAATGGTGGATGACTGGATGGGTAGATAGATAATGGATGAATGGAGATAGATGAAGAATGGGTGGATGATTGGTAGATGGATGGAGACGGGTTCATGGATAGATAATGAATAGGTGAATGTGGATGGGTATATGATGGATGGATGGATGGAGGGATGGATGGATATGTAGATGATGATAGATGGAGAGATAGGTGGAATGCTCAGTGATTCATGACCTATTGTGGGCAAGGTCCATTCTCATCCATTACTTCCTTAATGCCCACAATTACTCTGTAAGGTGGGTACTGTTTTCCCAAATTTATAGGTGAGATTTGAGCTCTAGGTTATGGTAATGATATAAACTATCTTCATTTTATATCATCTTGCTAACAGAGATGCTCCCCAAGTATAGGTTTCTGTCTTTTTTCAGACTGGACCCAGGTCACTGTCTCTTCTGGGAAGCCCTTTTGATGCTCTTTACTCTGCACCGTCCCTATCAGACGTCCCTTGCATATTTTTCTTTTTGATTTTTATTTCTTGACATATAATATATCAAATGTCGATGACGAACACCATGAATCCCATGTAACTATCACCTAGCTGCAGCAAGTATCAATTGCTGGCCACTTTTGTGTCATCTCTATCCCTGCATACTCTCCCTCTTGTCCAGATATCATATTAGCTTATCTGTAAATATATCAGCATATGGCTACCTATTTCTGTATATTTTCCTCTGGTACTGGTGTTTGAGCCTTAAATCCCCTCTCGCTTGGTTGACTAGAAGCTGCACAGGGTGTATTTGTTGAATGAATAGATCACTGAGTTCTTTGTAAGGCCTCCTACGTGTTACTGCCCCCCAAATCAGCTTTCTAAAGAGTCCTATTCCTTAGCAGGATCAGTCCTGTTGCCAACATTCCTTAAATGTGCATGGGGTGGAAATCTTTCCCTTGCAGTAATCTGGGATGGCTGATAAGGCCTTCTCAAATATGGCATCTTTTGTGTCAGTATCCCACAGGCATAATTACATTAGCTGTGAAAACATGCGGGCAAAGGGCCGCGTGTCACCTGGCATTAGTGTGGCTCTGCCCAGACATCCCCCAGAAGTCCTGCCAGGACAGCAGCTGTGGTCCTCCTACCCCAGCACTCCCTGGCATCCCAGCTGGCCTGGCAGTGCTCAGCTCATTTGCATCTCATGTCAGCCCAAGAGGAGCTCAGAGCTGATCAGCCCATGGCTGCATACCCTGCGGTGTAGCCACTTTTCCAGCAGTGATTTGATATGAGCATTGGTTTACCAACACCACTGAGCACCTACTGCGGAAGTCAGAGGGGGTAGGGCAGCCCAGCCTCAACGAGTGCTCAATCTGTGAGGACAAGGAAAGTTCTAGAAGAAGATATTTACTACAGAAATAACCATCATTTCACCCCACCCTAGTTGCCTGAAGGTTCCCTGGTCTGCTTTTACTGGCTCCCAGCCTCAGGGAGTGTTTGGAATTGTGAGAAGTTCCTGTTAGGACCTGAATTAGGTCTCCCTCAAAAAAGAGATATTGAAACCCTAACCCCCAATACCTCAGAAAGTGACCTTACCTGGCATAGGGTCACTGCAGATGTAATTACTTAAGATGAAGTATCCTGGGGCCTCCCTGCTGGTGCAAGCGGTTAAGTTGCAGCACTATAAAGCTGTCCACAGCCACTACTGCAGGAGTTTGATCCTGGCCAGGGAGCTGACACACATGGCGCAGCAGACCTCTCCTGTCTCACCCGCTGCTCGCCTCAGCAGTACATTTCAGTAGATCTGCCTGTTCTGCTCCCCATTCTGTCTCTGGTGAATCCACTCACCCCTTGCCCTTCTAGCCTATACCCCAGTTCTTGTATGTATAAATAAATAAATCTTTAAAAAAGTGGATGAAGTATCCTGGAGGAGTTTGGGTCCCTAATGCAGCCTGACTGATGTCATATAAGGAGATGGCCAGGCAAAGACAGACACGCACAGGGAGAACGTGACAGTGGTGGCAGAGACTGAAGTGCCCCAGCTGCAAGCTAGTGAATGCCAGACTGCCAGCCCACCATACGCAGTCAGGAAGCGACAAGGAAAGATTACACTGCAGGCTTCAGAGGGACCGCAACCCTGACCACAACCCCAGCTTAAACAGTTCCTTTGTAGAAACTGCCAAAAGCAAACCCTCCCTCCTAGTAGATGTAGCCCCAGTGGCAAGTTGAGGGCACACTGGGTTTCAGCCCGTTTGCCTCTTGGCTAGGCTCCTTGAGTAGCACAGACTCACACAAACATGCATGGTGTTCCGGTCTCCTTAGTCCCAGTGTTTCGGTCTAGTTGAGGTTTGAGGCATGGAAGTGATATACATGTTCCCAAATAGAAATGAGTAAGACACCCTGGAATGTCTTCAATGGCCAACTGCAGAATCCCCACTTGCAGCTACCACCTCTGTGCCCACATCGCCAGCTCTCAACGTGGGCCTTCATCCTCACCCTTCATGCAGAGTCCCTGCCTTACCTTGTAGGGCTTGGAGGCACTACCTGGAGGATGGAATGCACCCTTGCTGTGAAATATACTTCCCAGTGAACCAAATTTGTATACCAAATGCATGCCATTAAGAGAGAAATTCTTGAATGGGAAAGTATCAGTAAAACATCTGGAATTTTTTAGAGGCCTGATGGAGAGTCATTCTGAAGTGCTCATTTTCTGCAATCACCAATGCCACCAGCATTGTATGTGAGCACTAAGACCCTCAGTACCCTGCCTCTGCTCCCAGAAGGCCCTGCACAGCTGTTCTAGGTCATCTAGAGAGAGAGGTGCATCTCTCCCCATTCTGAATGGCCACAGTACTCATGTTGGTATTTCAATACTGTCTGACATTAGTCACTGTTTCAGTGGGGTTACATTTATCTCCCCAGCTGGATATAAGTCCTCTGATGCCACGTTTGGTGTTATTATCCAGTAAGCCTCAGTGAATGTTAAAGACCAGCAGCTCTAATATTGTAGCTGAAACTTGGAAGGGTTTTTTGCAAGGTACAGATTGGAGGGAACCCTTAGCCAGATGGCTCAGCCCTGCCCTCTGTGGAGGCACCAGGCTTTGGAACAGTACTGGCTTCCTGGCTTGGTATGTGGTCCAGTAGAGGGAGCAGGATTGGGGTTTTTAAATGGTCCAGACCTGGGTCTCCCTGGTGGCACAGTGGGTTGGGCAGTGCACTGTGGAGCGGACTGCAGCCACTGCAGCACGAGTTCGATCCCTGCTGCCGGCCGGGGTGGGGGGACCCACGTGGTGCAGCAGACCTCTCCTGCTGTTCCCACTGCTCCCCTCAGCAGTGTACTTCTGTTGATCTGCCTGTTCTACTCCCCACTCTGTCTCTGGTGAATCCTCTCACCCCCCACACCTCTGGCCTGTACCCCAGTGCTTGTATGCATAAATAAATAAATTTTTTTTTAAAAGTTTAAAAAAAATAATAAAATAAATGGTCCAGACCTGGGTTTAAAGTTCAGTCCCTTAGCACAGTGTGACTTGGGCAGCCTATATTAGCTCACAGGGCCCATTTCCCCATCCGTAAGATGGGAACAATGCTACCTACCTTTTGTTTGAGGGAAACACAAGAAGTGATGAATGTAGAATGTCTAGCTCTGTGCCTAGCACATTAGAAAATCACAAGGCATGTCCTTTCTCTTCCCTCTTCCCTTAGTCAGGAGATTAGGCTCTGAGGCTGGAGTTAGGCTATGTAGAAAACCTTTTATTCTCCATCTCAGCTGTCAATACCTGCTCTGAGCACACCCCTTTCTCTAAGCAGGTGAGTTACTCTGGTCCTGCTCCTGGGGCATTTAACCTTTGGCCTCTCCTCTGTGGAATGAAAGCTTCTCCCTCTTCTACCTTTCCTTGTATGTGCTCAAGGAATGTTTTCAGTGGCATAATGAATCCTGGCATGCCTAAAATTATATCACATCAGGTAGCTACCTCGTTACCACTTTCATTTCTGACATAGTAGGTCAGCAGAGAGCCCAAGAGTTTGCAGGAGCTAGTCATGCTGACGCTGCTGTCTGGAAACCATACTTGGAGAACCAATGCCCTGGACTGCGCCTGGCAGGGGCATGTAACCCATCTGGTCTGTTAAGCCCTAGGTAGAAGGATTAAACTAAGCCTTCCTTGTGCTCCCATTTTTTCTTTTCCCCCTTCATGCTTTGGATTCAGATGATGCACGGCACAGAGACTCAGGTGATTGGATCAGTGAACTTGGCCCATGT
>JAGFMF010012177.1:572571-585264 GCA_019455555.1 Galemys pyrenaicus | reverse complement strand
GTGAACTTGGCCCATGTTCATCATCTATTCTGAGAAACTGCATCATCTAGTAGAAAGAAGACAGGCTTAGAAACAGAACAGGGCTTCAGCCTGGTCTCTATTGTGTTATAGCTGTGTCGTGGAGTTGTAATTACAGTTACCTGTAATTGAAGTGGTGACCTAGTTGTCTAGACCTCAGTTTTCTCATCCGCAACGTGGAGGCAATATGTTCTCCTTTCACATCTCCCAAGTTCTTGTAAGATGTGTTTGTGCTTGAAACAGCTTGGTTAAATCAAAGTGCCAAGTGAAACTATATTCTTCTTGTTCCTGGTGTGTAAGAAGAGGAAAGGGGGAAAAATGGATTTTAACAACAAAAGATGTACAGCCTTAGCCACAGAGGGGATTTTGGGGGATCCTGCCCTTAATATCTCCCTGTGTTAAAGAGGAGAAAACTCTGGCAGGGAAGTGACATGCCCATGGTCAGATGCCAAGGGAAGACTCAAGCTCTCCCATGAACCCTGATACTTCCTCCACACCAGAGTATGAACACCCCCCTCCAAATGTGGGCTCCAAAGTTCTGCCTCTGCCTTTCACCCTACTTTGAAGAGAAACCAGATGTGTGCCCGGATTTATCATCCCTCACCCTTTTAGGAAGTATTTATTACTAATCTTGTTGATTCTGCTTTTCTTTCCTGTCCCTGAGTGTGGCTCAGTGGGCAGTGCAGTGACCAGAGAGTTGTAATTGCAATTACAACTCCAAGTTCACGGCACAGCTATAACACAACAGAGACCAGGCTGAAGCCCTGTTCTGTTTCTAAGCCTGTCTTCTTTCTACTAGATGATGCAGTTTCTCAGAATAGATGATGAACATGGGCCAAGTTCACTGATCCAATCACCTGAGTCTCTGTGCCGTGCATCATCTGAATCCAAAGCATGAAGGGGGAAAAGAAAAAATGGGAGCACAAGAAAGGCTTAGTTTAATCCTTCTACCTAGGGCTTAACAGCTCAATTGGGACACATGTCCCAATTCCTGGTGTTTGACAGGAAGGTCCTTCCTGGCACCAAGGGTAAGAGGCCTTCAAATCCAGGAATATATCTGACTGTTGACCTGTGATGATTTCAGAGAAAGCTCTAGATCAAAAAAGGGCAAATGTAGCTATTAATATTCAGAATCCTATTTAAATGAGGTCAGGAAGCTAGAAAGAGAGGCCTCTGCTCCTGTAAACCGGCTACTAAAGACACAACATGCCTTACGTCTCCTGCAGTGGAACCAAGGGGCGGCCTCTAGAAGTTACATAGGGGCTTGTTTGTCTCTGACTTGGGAAGTCCTTGCTGTGAATGCACTCTCCTATCTGCCATCAGTTCTGTGGCTTTGTTTCTCAATAAACCTTGTTTGTTGTTTGAAAGAAAGTTGTTTGTGCCAAGGGCCTGACCCAAGCCCCCCCTCCCAAGGCAGCAAGCTGTGTGTTGTGTGCTCCATCTTACAGGAAGCTAGCCTGGGCAGAGAAGGTCTTACTGCACAGATGGGACACGCCTGTCCTGACCCCATCAAGGGACATGTACCAAGGAATACGGGATGTTAGTTGGCGCTGTAGCGAAGGGCTCTGCGTGTGAAAGTGAAGGGACCCTTACTTAGGCAGAGCACGGAACACATGCAGAGATGCTCCTAAGACATTCTGGCTTTGACGATTTGGTTCTGATGCTTCAGAAAAGCAATCAGAAGAGACCCAGCTTCCCTCCACTTGCATGAGGTCTGACATTCCCTTATCAGGCTGGTCTTCCCTGTGGTTTGAGCTTGGGAACAGGAGAAGCAAAGGCACAGTGGCCCTCAATCCTCCTAACCCAGCACATGAACCCTTTTACTCTCCATTTATTTTTCCTGGAATGGAAATCAGACCCCGGGTCAGATCCTCCAACCAAGCCTGGGAATTAATTAGGCGTGTAATGCTCGTTAGCAGTAATGAATGCTCCTTGATGAAGTCCTTGTGCAGCCTGGTGGGGACGTGGCCTCTGTGGCAAGATCGAGCATTTTTCCTTGAGCAGGATCTTGATGATACAGGAACCCAATAGCCTTGGTGTGAGATGTGCATGTGTGTGCACACGCGTGTGCTGTGTGATGGATGTGTGGTCTGAGGCATGTAAATAACATGGGATGTGTGCCATGTGTTTGCATAGCAGGAGTTGGTGGGGGTGGGTGTTGTGTACTAAGTTTTTGTTACATATGCAGCATGTGTGTGTGTGTGTGTGTGTGTGTGAGAGAGAGAGAGAGGTGGAATGCGGCATCCACGGGACGTGTACTGTGACTGCCTGCAGTTTTCCGTGGGGCGTGTGGGTGGTGCAGATGTCACGGACGTGTGGCGTGAGTCCAGGAATAATGGCGCCTAAATCCATCTGCAAGAGTGTGCGCAGGTATCTGAGCCTGAAGGACTCTGTCGCTGTCTGAAGTAATAGATTGCCGAGAATTCCCATGACATTGGGCAGAATTATGATCCCGCTTAGTGCTGAGATAACATTGGTTGAAGAAAGGACAGGTGAAAAATGTCCCTAGGAATAGAGAGAGGAATTCCACTGCCTCAGCAGAGGATGAGTTGGGGTGGGGGAGGCAGGGACAGATACCTAAGTAAAACTGACTGTCTCTGTTAGCAGGAGAGAGCGGTCCACGGAAGGAAAGGGGCAGCTCACCCAGTGAGATCACACAAGGAAAGTGGGAAGACCCGGGAGGCACTAGTGTTAGTAGAGAGATGTGGAAGAGCTCGCTCTGGGGAGGGAGACTGAAGCTGTGAGGTCCCTGTGAAGCCCCAGACAGAGGCACTGCCTGGGAGCCAAGCGGCAGGGGTGGGAGCGGTAGACCAGGCCCCACCTGAAACATGTCTTGACACCTCTGGGGCTGGCTGACCCGGGAGAAAGACACCTCCCCTGCCTCCTTTCTCATCAGTCACAAAAGCAACTTGTCCTGCTCTAGTGAGATTTGGGGTAATGTGACCATGTCCCAACTGGGACACTTCTGAGACTGAAAGGGGCTATTAATAATTATGACAGGACAGCAGGTGAAAACTAGGACTGTCTCAGGCACACGGATGCAGTTTCTCAAAGCGCAGAGATAAGGACAGGTGGGTGTGGAGAAGAAGGCTTCTCATTCCTTACGCAGCTCAGGCATCTCCCGTGGGTGAGGGGCCAGCTGGCATGAGCGCATCCACTGTCAGCCTCTAGACCCCTCCCTGGTCCAGCTCCCAGAGGTGTACTGGGAGGAGAGGGTATAGGATTCTGGGAGACTGAGAAAATCTAACCTTCCCCCAAAAAGTACCATAAATGATTTATGAGCACCCAAAAAAGCGGGTCATTTGTGTTCACATGACCACACTTCTCTAGGGCTCATCCCTCTTCAAACCCCAGAATACGCTGAGCTACAAAGACAAAACTGAGATACAGAGACCTCCCACCCAAACATCACCAGTCTCCCTCATCTCTCTCTCCTTGTATTCTCTAGCAAGCATGTATTTGGCTACTTTTGCGTTGTGAAATGGCATTATAATCCTCTTTCAGGAAATGCTTAAAAATAAAAATAAATCACCTCCTAGCCTACCACCTTAACATAGTGATTAATTTCATTTTTACAGTCCCTTCTGATCCTTGTCAGCACGTCTATATTTTTATTACACAGTTATAAAACACATATAATTTACATTTTGAGTTTTTTATTTCACATTTTATCATAAGCATTTCTCCATGTTACATAGTTTTCATAAATATTTTAAATGGCTACATAATAGTTTGTTGAGTTTATATACCATAATTTACTTAACAATTTCCCTATTGTTGAACATTTAGGTTGTTTTCCGTTTGGGACTATTATAGATAATGTTGCAATGAATATCTTCGTGCATATCTAACACTTATTATTCTTTTGAATGATTGTCTCTGGATACAGTATTAGGAGTGGGATTACTGGGTCAAAGTGAATGAACATTTTTATAACCCGTGATGTATATTGCCGTCTTGTTTTCCAAAGAAATCATTCCAGTTTTCAACATTATCAGTAATGTGTGTACCAATTTCAGCATAACATTGTCAGTGATGCATGCTATCATTTTCCCCCCTAACTAGCTAATTTAGAAAGTATAAAATAGGACCTCCGTGTTGCTTTAATTTGTACTTATTGGCTTTCTAGCAAGGGCACTTATTTTCTGCTATGAAAGGCTTTTATTGGATATTTACTATGTGTCAGGGTCTATGCTAGGTGCTGTGGCTCCTACAGAGATGCTAAGACGTTCTCTGTCCTCAGGGAGCTCACAGTCTAGCGCAGGCTTCTATGCTGGATAGAGCCAGATGCTGCCAGGAAGAGACTGGACATAGTAAGAGCTGTGTTCCCAGGTGCCATTGAGGTGGCTCTGGGAGGATGGCTGAGCTTTACACCTGAGGAGGGAGGAAAAGCAACTCATGCCGAGCTTGCAGCGTGAGCAAAAGTGTGGGGGTAGGAGAGCACAGGGTGCGCCTCAGGAACAGGTCAGTACTGAGAGCCAGCTGCAAAAGCGAGGTCCCCGCTACAGGGGGAGCCTGCCTGTCAGAGGAAACCCGGGCTGAGCATCCTAACCAGTTCCAGTCAGCTCTGTGTCTCGTGTCCCCCATACTGCTTTCTCCTTCATGTTCTGTGCGGTTGGGAGGCATTGTTGTTCATTATCACCTAAAGGAACGGGGCCAGGAGTTCCCCATCACTGTGGACATTGGAGAGGTTGATCCCTGGCACCCGGGAAGCAGATGTGGGACAGATGTTCACAAACGCCAGTCTGGGTATCTGGGGTACCTGAGGATCAAAGGGAGGGGAGAGCTCCTTGAAACCTGCAGGACAAAGGAGGGGCACCACTTAGCCATTCACATAGCACTGTCCAGCAGGCCCCACTATCACGCCTACTTTTTAGGTTAAGAAATTGAGGCTTGGAGCTTTTTGGGTCTTAGCTCAGGGTCACTTAAGCTAGTTACACATACACTTGAACCCAGGTCTGACTCTAGTGCTGCCGTGGTCCTAATGGTCAAGACAGAAGCCGAATGGGACCCACTGCATCGAGCCCCTCTCTTTCGAGCTTTTTCTACCCACCCATCTCGAGGCTGACTGAGGCGCCCAGCATGAGTTTCAGTAAACCAGGCATGAGTGCAACAGGAGGACACGCCCACCCAGGAGTCAGTGTAGAACCGGCTCTTCTCTGAGGTAGAGCCAGCAACCAGGGGGATGGGGAGAGAGAGAATGAATGTGTACACGTGTGGGCGTGTGTTCCCCGTTTCTTGGGCACCAGCCCAAGTTTTGCATCTATACACTGGAAGAGAGAGTTCAATTTGGCCCTGATACAAACTCCACAGTCACTGAACTGCCATCTTCATTTAGTTAACGTTCTTTCTGGGCAGACCTGGCTGGGATTCATCTTCATTATCCAGTGAGGGGCTCACTCTGGGCCAGGCTTTGATCTCAAAACAGCAGAAAATCACCTCTGGCACATGATTCCCCCTGAAGGCCATTAGCAGGGGTGGTGGGAGGCTGACTTACAGAGAGGGGCCTGTCACAATCCCCCCACCAGGCCCCACTGCCACTCAGCTCCACTCCACCAGCGCGGCAGCAGGTCCAGTCCTCCTTCAGCTGACCCAGTCTGGCTCTGGCCTGGCTTCGCTAAGCTGCACTCAGATCCTCACTTCTCTCTCTGCTCCCCACACAACCCCCAGCCCAGTGCTTGCACTGATAACTGATGCCCACAAAGCATGTCATGAAGCCCTTCACATTTGATTTTTATGAGCTCCAAAGTCAGCACCACCAGGGGTTAAATCCTGACTTGGTCATTCACACACAACTGTGACCTCGAACAAGTTATGTCACCTCGCTCTGAGCCAGTGTTTCCATGTCTACAGAACAGGGTGACAGCACCAGCTCACAGCATTCTCGAAACACGTCACGATATCATGTGTGGTGAGGGCTGAGCACAAGGCCCAGTGTGTAGAAAATGCCAGCACTCAGGATCACTTCTATGAGACATTTATTGCTATTTCATAAACAAGGCAACTGCGGTGTATGGGAGTGCCCCTGCCCAGCTGTGTGTCTTTAGGAAAGTCACTTCTTCCTAAGCCAGGGTGTCCTCCCCACTGCCCCACCCCCACCCTCCCAACCCCCACCCCAACCAAGGTGCTAACAGCCCCAACTGGGTGAGGTGAGACCCATGTTGGGAAGACCTTGGAGCCCCTGGGGCTGACCATAGGTTCAGAATCCTATAGAAGATAGGGCCGCCCTTGGGGGGTGATTTGCTCTGGGTACCACAACCTCCAAATCACCTGAACTCTTAGGGAAAGCCTGGGACTTGGGAGACTTTGTGTGGTTCTTAATATTCCTGCAGCATTTGGCCTGGGCTTCAGGAGTACATATAGTTAATGCTGGGTCAGATTCTGTTCATAGCCCCCCAGGAATAATTTAGCCTCACCCTAAGCCTAGTTTTCCCCACCTTGTTGATCCCCATCTTGCTTCTGCTGACAGTCTTCATCCTTTGTCCCTACCCTTTCCTGCCCTCTCCCATCCTCAGTCTGCCGCAGGCAGCATGTCTGCCTCCCCAAAGACCTCCAAGTTGGAACCACCCACCCATGGGACCCTCCCCAGCTGCTTTCTTGGTTGATGCTAGCCTGACCTCAGCCCTTTCTCCTGGGTGCTGTGCCCCCAGATGTTTTTAGTCTATGATTGGCACTTTCTGATAGTGCAGGATAAGGACATTTGGTCTGAGCAACTGGCGCTTTGCTGCTATTATCTGCCCGTGGCGGCAGGGTCTGTAATCCAACCCATTGATTCACCGCTTTTCTTCTTCCACACATGCTCACAGGCGCTCCGACCTCGCTTGGATTTCTGTGAACTCTGCAGCGAGCAAAGACAGAGGAGCCTTTTCGCAACTGGGGCTGCTAGTCTTTGGGAGGCTTCTCCATTCAGAAAGGCCAGCTAGGAGAGATTCATAAAGTGCCTTACAGATGGGAACAAATGCCTTGTGTTCCCCAGCGTGGAGCTTTGTCCCGCTTCCTCGCATCTGACCACCCATTAATCTGCCTTTTAACTGGGTCTGCGTGTGGCTGGGGCACAGAGTTACATCTCCAGCCCCAGCTGGGCCTCTTACAAACTGGGTCACCCTGCGGGGCCATGTCTAGGGGCTCTTGTGGATCCAGCCCCAGGCCCGGCATTGATGGACAGCTTACTGCAACCTGGAATTCAGGGCGAGGAGCAGCTGCTCTCAGAGCCCAGAGGATGGTGAAAGAATAGGATTTCCTTCTCAGCTTTTCTCTAGCATCCTAGAGATTATTAACCTAGAGTCCTGGACTTGGGACCTAGTTAAGACCATGAGCTCCCTGGAATTGTGTACAAATGTGTGTTTGTGGGTTGGTGCATTTTGATAGGAACTGTGCACAGCTTTTGAAAGATCCTTCAAAGGGACTAGACCTAACAATGACAGCCAAAGCCTGCTGCCCTGGGCCACTCCAGTCATGACCTGGGTATGGTGGTCACCCAGCCAAGCCTCTGGCTCTACAGGCGAACCAAGTGGGCTGGAGGCCAAGTCCAGGGAGCCACTGGGAGAGCTGAGTCAATGATCTGGTTGTTAATGGCAGGGTCCTGGACACAGCAACTGCGTGCAGGCCGAGGGGGCACCACAGAGTCTGGGGGAAGGAGACAGGAGCAACAAAATCTAGTGACTGAGTAGTTCCAGAGGATGGGGAAGGGGAGGGTATTCAGAATGGTTTCCAGGTTTCTGATTGGGATTGGGGAGTCCGGGGTGTTGTAAGTGGTAGTGAGATTAGAAGAGGAGAGGGAGGACTGGGAAGAAAAAGAAGAGAGGAAGGAGGAGGAGATTTTGTAAATTGATTTATCCTTTTATCTTTAATTTTATCCCCACTGTAGGACAACTTGGTAATATCAATAATGGAAATAGACCCTGGCCTCAGGCCAGATAGAAATTAGGCCCCACCCTTCTCCCTTGGGTGACTTTCCATGTTGGGATGGTGAGGGGGTTGGGCTTCTGGGAGAATGGGCTCTCTAGGTCCGGATAGACAGGTGTGAGGTGAGGCGGGAGACCACCCAGCAGCCCAGCCTTGGAGAGGTCAGGGAGCTGTCCATGGTTATTGAGCTGCTTCTGTTCACCTCAGCCCCAGTTTTCTGTCCTGGGAGGTTTGTTCCTGCACCTTGAAGGAGAATATGGGACCCACCCCTGTGGCAGCTCTCCCTCTGAGTGGACCTAGCCCTGTGCCAGCCCCTCCATTGGCACCCTTTTGCAGTAAACGACCTGTCTTAGCTTGATGTTGGCACATGTGGTAGAATAAACTGCAGGAAAAAGCCCTGAGCTGAGCTAGCTGTGACCCAAGACCAGGGTGGTTCTGGTGGCAGGGATCTTTATATCTGACATCTTGCTTGTCTCTGCTCCTGAACCCTGCCCCACTGCTCCTCATTTGCCCCACATTCTTAATCTCCAGTTCATCCAAGAGGCCTCACACCACTGTCTCTCCCAGTACCAGCCCTTTCCTGGGTCTTAAGGCACCATGGGCGAACTCTTGCAAATAGAAGAAGTCATGAAAAAATAGTAGAAAGCAGATTCCCGCAAGTACTGGTCTCTTTATCCTCTCTTCTCCCCTCCTGAGCTACTCAGCAGGTCACCTAGGTCCTGGTTCCAAACTTGCCAAGCTGGCTGGATAGTGAGCATTTGGGAAACCCCTCTGATGCCCAGAGTCCTGTAGAAAACCATTTGGACTTTTACTCAGCCTGCACCAGGACTGGCTGCTGTTTCTGTCGCCCTCAGACATAGCCTCTTTATGGTCACAAGAAGGATTGTGCAGACCACCCTGCCCGGGAGAGGAGAGCACTATTGAGATTGTAAGGTTAAGGGCAGAGCCCTTTATTTTCTTTTACCAAGAACTTTAAGCATTATAAAGACTAATAAATATGAAGGATCTTCGAGTTGGGTTTGCATTCACCTTGTCTAAACCTGTCCTCTTAGTGACAAAGAAACCGTCAGTGGGCAGACTGAGGGCCACCCCGAGACCCCCAACTTTGCATGTTCTAAATGGGTTCTGCCATCTGCTGCATAAAGATAAAACATGTCAGTGTATAAGACCTTTAATAGAAAAGAACTTTAATAGAATTAGTGTGTGAGGAGAGGAGGGGAGGATAATAGTTTCCCAATGAAACCCCCAAAGTTACCCATTCCCTCCTGGGTAAACGCCCAGCCAAGCAGGGTTGGCCCAAAGCAGGGCAGCTGAGACCCAAAAAGCCTGCCTAAGGCAGGTTTCTGGGGGGGATCCATAGGAAAGGGGCAGGAGGGGCCAGGCAAGGCTGTAAGGAAAGGAGCAAGATCAAAGTACAAGTCTAGATAAAGGCTGCCATCGTCAGCCTCCCTGCAGGTGTCTCACCCATGTCTCTTCCAAGTGTCTCCTTCCATGTTCCCCAAGGCCCTGGCACAAGACAAAGGCCGAAAAGCAAGCATGGCTTCTTCACGTGTCTCTGCTTCAGATGCCTCCTCCAAGTTTTCTCTTACAAATCATTTTCGCTTCCCCTTTCTGCTCCGCTCCACCTTTCATTAGGTGGAGCAGAAAACATGCAATTCCCCTTTTTAAATGACACTGTTATAAAACGGAGGCCCAGAGGGGTGTCTGACCTGCCAAAGCTTCCTGGTCAAGCCCGTCCTTCCACTACCCCTTTGGCTAATGGATTTGCTATTAATTGGCTCATGGTGAGGAAGGGGGTGGGGCAACCCCAAGAGTTGCACCTGCAGGACCCTACACCAGTGTTGGGTGCATTGGGAACTTTCAGGGGAGCCATCAGCATCGCCGCCTTATTACATTTGAATCTGTGAGGGTGCCTGCAGGGGCGAAGAAGACCTGGGGCCTGTCAGTGTGGCGCCCTGACGTTCCTTCCAATTTGATGCCTCTCTTTCCCCAGACATTTCCCTGGGGAGGAAGAAGCCTTTAATTAGTAAAAGAAATATATGTCTCAGGTCTCAGGTATTAACCAGTCCTTTTTTATTGCAAGTGACAGAAACCCAACCTAAAGTGATTTAGGCAGAAAAGAGGATTTATTGCCTCTTACATCAGAAAGAACAGTGGTAGACATTGCTCTGGGGACAAGCTGCATGGTGGAGCTCGGGTGTCAGTGATCTGTCTCTTCTGTGGCTCTGTTCTCCTTTGTGTTCCCTTCTTTCTAAAGTGCTCTCTTCCCAAAGAATGGCAGAGATGGACACCGGCAGGTCCAGGTCCGCAGACTCCCAGCCTAGCCTCCCAGTGGAGACAGACTGCCTCTCACCCAGCTGTCCTGGAAAAAGGCACAAGCTTGAGTCTCATTGGCCTGGTTGGGTCACATGTCCCTCCCAAAACCAATACTATGGCCAGGGAACAGGATATTCTGCTTGGCCAAGCTTCAGTCACATGCTGCCTTCAGTCACATGGGGCCAGGGTGAGATCAGCCCCATCGATTCCCCATGGCCTGAGCCTGGGGAAAGAGGTGGTGCTTTTGTCTGAACAGAACAAGAGAAACCCACTTCCCCTTTCCCAGTTTTGGTCCTTCCAACCCCACCTGTATTTGCTTACTGAAAGTGGCATGGCCTAGTTTGGATGGATGAGTAATGGATTAGGGAAGGAGAGCAGTGGAAATGACTTGAAAACGTGTACAGAAGAGGGTCCGGACAAAAGTTACTAGGTAACTCATACCTTGGCACTTGGCCCCTGGGAAGGATAGGACAGCCTCGTGTCACTTGACAACGGTCAATGACAGACCACACATATGATGGGTCCCTAAGCGCAGACTCGGTATGTGGCTGGTTAGGTTTGTGTTATGACATCTGGGTTTGTGTTACTGTCCTCTGTGATGTTCGCAGTGACCTGATGATGCATTTCTCAGAACATACCCCAGTCCTTAAGTGATGCGTGGCTGCAACTGAGATATATAAATTTCTTCACATCCACTGTGTCTTTGTTGATTCTCATCAGAGGTAGAGAAAGGAAAGGTAGAGAGGAAACAGGCTCAGCGGTACCGTTGCCCATTCTTGACACTGCGTCGGACCCCAGGCAAGCTGGTCTGATAATGACTCAGAGGTAGGGGGCCCGAGAACGGCCCAGGGGAGGGAGGCAAAAGTGGCCTGAGACTAGTGCGGGCCGAGGAGGGAGGTAGCCTCTTGCAAATGAAATATTCATGGTGGTTATTGAATCAGGTTTTATTGGAATAAAAATACACTTGCTGAATACATTTATTTCCCCTGGTTCCTTTCAACCCCCTTCCTTCCCTGAGTGATTTGATTTGGGGGCCAGGGAAGTTTGGTTCTCCGCGCCCCCTCCAAGTAAATTAGACTGAAGTCAGCAGAATAGGCATGCATGTCAGGATCGGAGCCTGACAAGAGAGGAGCCTGCCGGGGGCTGTCAGTGGCCCATGGGACAATTGAGGAGTGGCGGGGTGCAGGCAGAGGGCCGGGGAGGAAAGGGGACAGGGCCCCTGTGCAGAGCACGCTCCTGGCCCCATCTATCCAAACCACGCGCACACAACACCATGCCTCCCCTCACCCTGAACTGTCTCCCACCGAGAGTTAGGGGGAGCCAAGGCCCTAGGGACCAGAGAGAGCCCCACCGGCCTGGGCTTGTGGTGATGGGTTTCACTGTTAGATTGACCCTCTCCCATCACTGGTTCTCCACCCTCACTGTTAAGTAGCTCTCTTTTTACCACTTTTCTTTATTTTCTCTCCATCTCCACAGATCTCTGCTTCTATTTATGGTAGTTCTCCATGTCTCTCTTTGGGGCCTCTCTTTCTCCAAATACTTCTCTTGAACTCACTGTCTCCTTGACTCTGTGTCTGCCTGACTCCGTCTGGAAAGACCTATCTTCTCTAACCTCCCCTTCAGGCTGCTCACAACCACACCCACTCCAGATCTCTCAACCCTAACGTGCCTGCTCTCACACTGACACAGCCACACTCAGGCTCACAAACACATGCTCCCCCACACACACGCTCACATTTTTTGGTTTCACACTCACACTTGCTTTTGGGCTGCTGGCTGACTCAGCAGAGAGCCAGGGTCCTCCGACGTCACTCCGGCCCTGGGGAGGTCATCTGTGTTTACCCGCTGCTCTGCACCCACTCCCCCAAAACGACTGGGCACTCTGAGGCTGACCTCACTACTGTAACCCCTCTCATTCCACAGGGAGGGGTCCGAGGTGAAAGCAAGAGGAGGGTGCTATTAGCGTATCAGACCTGGGTTCTGGCGCCGCCGCCAGCACAGACAGCCCACAGCAGAGGCAGCAATCAAGTCTATAAGTGCTTTTATTTTTCCGCTAGCTGTCTATTGATCGGAGAACGGTGGGCACAGCGCCCTGAAGAGACCCTCCTCCGTCTCCTCTCGAGCCGGCCTTCCTATAGTGAGTTACACAAAGGCAGTCATAAGCGAGCAGCCCGCCAGAGCAGCCCCTCCCAGCTGATATTCCTGGGATTGGTCATGTTCAGCCCCAGAACTTTTTATCAGTTTCTTGATTCTCTTGACCCCGTTACAACTAATGGCATCAACATCTGGCACCCTGTTGGATGTCATCCGGGCAAGAATCCCAGTTTAAAACAAAGAGTTTTAGTTTAAAATACAGATGGCGGGCCTCCCCGGTGGCGCAGTGGGTTAAGCAACACACTATGAAGCAAACCGCAGCCACTGCAGCACGAGTTCGATCCCTGCTGCCGGCCAGGG